>OZ024732.1:8654023-8888355 GCA_964016875.1 Fallopia convolvulus
ACACCTTGCCGGCGAAGTGGTGCTTGTTACGGAAGATGGAGTTGTAGTAGGCGTCCATGCGGACACGGTCGGAGAGCATCTCCTTCTGGTGGTAAAGGAAGGCATAGGTGCAGAAGTAGTTGGCGAAATCGACGCCGTTGTCGACGACGGCGGAGGCGGAAGGACGGTCGCCGGCGGCGCTGCTGCTTGCGGATCCCCTCATTCCTCTCTTTCGCTGCTGGTGTAGGGTGTGTGGGAAGATTGAAGGGGTTGAAGCGAGAGGAGAGAGGAAATGGGGGAAACGCGCGCGCGAGAGAGGGAAGATAGAAATGGCGGCGGAGTTTAGGGCATTTCTCTCTTTCTCCTCAATAGACACACTACTCCTCCACACAGACAGACCAGAAGAGAGACTCTTTCTCAGCCCTTGCTGTTATAAACGTTAACAAACTTTTTTAAAGCGGGGCCCCACATTTCAAACGGCTAAATGGCCTTGTTTCACTTTACATACAAAAACTCTTTTTACCCAAAAATTACTTTTAATACTCTTGAAATTCGTGCAATTCTCTCTGCTTTTTACGTTTTTTGAGACACTAAAAATCACTTTTCACCCAAAAACCCCTATCTACCTAAAAGTGAAACAAAACCATATTGACCCACTTAGACATGGGTCCGGTTTGCAAACCGGCGGTTCCGGTTACCCTAAACATGGAACCGGAACCGGACATGGCCCGATTCCCCGGTTCCGGTCTGGTTCTGGTTTCCGCCGGTTCAGGCGCCGGTTTCGCCCGATTCCGGTTCGGAACCGACAATTTTAAAATTAAAAATAAAAAATAAATCCGAATTCCCAAAACCGCGGCCGCGATCGCGGTTTCCCATTCCGCGGTTTCGGAAATCTTTCAAAAAATATATGTCGGTAACCCCGGAAACAGGCGAAACCGGAACCGGCGGTTCCCGATTTTGGAACCGCCGGTTCACTGGTTTCCGAGGGGGCAAACCGGAACCGAAACCGTGGGGGGAACCGGACCCGCCGGTTCATAAACTGGAACCGTCGTTTCCGGTTCCCACCGGTTTCCCGCCGGTTTTTGAACTGGCGGTTCGCCGGTTTAAGTAAACCGTGAACAAAATCAATAGCTTGATTAGCTTCAATATTTAATGGCTTCCTCTAAAATGAAATGTACTTCCTCTAAAATGGAGAAATGTAATTACCATGGGTAAGATTTACTTCCTTCATTTTTATTTAAAATATTTTTTTTCTCTTTTCAAATAAAATTTTTCATATATCCTTACTTTAAATTATTTTTATTTTGGGGTAAGTGGTAAGGGTTGTTATAGTAATTTAAATAAATTCTCATGATTTTTCATTTTCAACCAAACAAATTGTGCAATTTAATTGTTGGACAATTAATTGTAACCAAACATATTCCTAGTGGGTTTTACTTCCCACATTTAACCAAATGAGCAGTAATAAACTAATTAAGATTTAAAATAGTTCAAACTCAAAATCATCCAAACAACAACTTACAACCACATGACCTAGTGTAGTCCGCTAGCTCAAGATTTGGGGATTGGGATGTACACACTGCTTTCGATTATCTTGGTAGGGTATTTCCAATACACTAAAAGACCAAAAGTCCAAAGGTCAATCCAAAAGACGAAAGTCAAAACATGGTTAGCAGAAATTGAGGTGAAGCGGTAGGGATGCAAAGATATCAGAGCACTGAAAAGGGACAAAACAGGACACACATAACAAAACCAAACATTCAACAAAAAAAAGAACAAAACGAAACACAAACAAAACGAAACAAAATACTCGTGCAAGAGAAACAAAAAAAGTACTCAGAGCAATAAAACGAACTTGTTGCCCAAAACTCTACAACGTCCTCCGCCTACACGCTCACTAGGGAAAGCGCATACCCCCTCTCCACTCGCCCTCGCCTACAAACCTCCTCTCCTCTACTTGTATACTATCTGTCCAAAGGGCCCTATCTTTGGTCATGTCCTTTGTGAGAGACTGAGAGCTAAGAGCCTAAGAGTGTTAGGTCGCATCTAGACATCTAGTTACACCCTTCCAACTCTTCTTAGGACGCCCTCTTCCTCGATGAAATCCCCAAAGGGTCAAACCTTCACATCTTCGCACTAGGGCGGTTTTTGGTCTTCGTTGAAAGTGTCCAAAATCTCGACTCACACAGATCATCCCTAATGATGGCGACACCAACCTTGTTACAGATGACCTTATTCTTGACTTTTTCCAATCTTGTGTTCACGCAAAGCCATCAAAGCATCCTTATGTCTACCACCATCAACTTCGATTCATGGGCCTTGGTAAGCAACCAACACTCTACTTTGTAAATAAATGTCGGCCTAACCACCACCCTATAAAACTTACCTTTGAGTTTGAGGGACACTTTCTTATCCACAAGTACCTTGACGTTGCTTTCCATTTTTGCCAAACCATTTGGATCTGATGCTTGATATTTGTATCAATTCCTTCCATCGCTCTACATTAAGGACCCTAAGTATTTGAAACTTTCCTTTATAAGGACAACATCTTCCCTAAACATCACATCTCTACCTCCCTCAAAAGCCTCTTCGAAGGCAAGCTCTATAAGGATATTAAACTCAAAAAAATCTAAAAGTTTTAAACTCGAAGTAATTTAAAATAGACCAATAATAGAGTTTATATATTTATATGACTTTATTTAAAATTATAATTTGTATTGCTTAAAAGAAATTAAAATTTATACTAGAGTTGAATGTTCCAACACCCCCTAATTATCGATAAGTATTGTTGCCAATAACCCTATTTTCTTCTAAACGAAACAAAGCCCTAAAGCTTTTGTTGGGATCCATTGAAATAGAGGAATGTAATCCCGTTTTAAGGAGATCTAAGACATAATTCAAGCATCCACTAATCCTTTCATTAAGCAAGGCTTACTTTGATTTTTTTAGGGTAAGAAAGATGCGAAGCTTGAATTGGTTGGACAAAGGTCGAATTTGGGGCAAGTATAGTGAAAGATTTTGATTCCGGAATGAAATCAAAGAAAGGGAATTAATTAATTGATTTCCTTGGGGGGGATATTACAGTGGTTGACGTTTTAGGTCTTCATCCTAATGATGTCTCCAAAATGAAACTCGAATAAAGAGATGTCTACACTTCTCTTAATCGTGAGTGTGTTTTAGGCAAAGGAAAGAGGTGGGAGACAGGTGGGTGCGATTTGATATATGATTTCCAAGTAGAAGCTTGCACCACCACAGGTTTTCCATCCGTTTTGCTCTGCTTGCTCCTGGCTCCCCATGAAACAGTTACAACTACAACTCGTCTAGAAAGAAAGGAGTTGATGTGTTATAAAGACCAGTGGTAGAGATTGGCAAATTGGGCCTCTAGGCTCGATGAGAAATCGGTTGAGCTATCAAATTGCGGAGATCAAATTAGGAGAGAAATGAGAGAAAGAAATTCGGTCCAAAGGAATGAAAAGGGAAAGAGTTAGGCCGAGTCGTTGGCCCAATTAATTTCTTGTTTTCGTTTTACCTACAAAATATATTTAGAAGAAATAAATTATTTATTCTTTTTATAGGTTTTAAATAGTAAAAAGAAAATTTCAACGCTAATTATGTCTTAATAAAATTTTCTAAGAAATCATGGATATTACAAATGTAACTTGAAACCAAATCAAACAGGATTTAGTAAATTCTAATTTGAGGGTTAAGTTTTTAAAACATGATCATTTTTGTTTTGACATCCAAATTAATGATATGAACTATTAGAAAAAGTGAAGCTTTGATTTTAATGGTTTCCATCTTCACTTGAAGTCGGGGACATAGCATACGTTGGCGGCCTATTTCGCACAATTGAAGTTTTTGTGATTAGATCTATATAATCTTTCCATAGCCGAATTGGACGATAGCATACCTCTAATTAACCTAGTTTCGCTCTATCTAAACTTAGAAATTAGTTTGGAATAGTATGAACTCCATACTCTACATTTGTGAAAGAAAAATTAGTTGTTCGAGAGTTCGAAAGAAGAAGAAAATGTAGGCTCGTAGATTAGATTGAGATTAGATTTTTACTCAGTTCAAATGAATGTTAGCATAATTGAGAAAGTAGGGTCAACTTCAGGTTGTTCTTGTAAACATATTCAAGAGATCAATAAAGCAAGCTACAACTTTTAATCCTTCCAAGCAAGAACTTGGAAGAGAGTGTTTTTTCACTTGGTTAATAGAGTTTGTTGACTAAGTGTTTCCACTATAAAAAGATTCGTGTCAAGTAAGTCTTTTTTGTTCTACAATTTCCACTACGTATAAACTAAAGTCGGTGACTTAGACGTATTAACTTTCCTACACTTGGTATCAGAGCCTTAGCTCTAGATTTGCTTTAGTACTATATCATTGCAGGAAAGATGACTTCGATTAACACGACAATTATTGACTCGTTCTAGACGCCATCGGTGCTCAAAGCCGATGAGTATGATTGGTGGGTCCGTGGGTGAGCAAATGGAAACCCACATATGCTCTCTCGATGGACAATCTGGAAAGTGATCGAGATATGTCTTGAAATCTTTCATAGTACTAATGGGAATGAGGTGAAGAAGGAGGAGGACTACAACAATGTTGACTTCAAGAAGTTGGAGAAGAATTCACGAGCAAAGAAGGTTCTCCATCACGCCTTGTCTCGCAGAGACTTAAAGAAAGTCGTTCAATACAAAACAACCAAAGAAATTTGGGAGACTCTTAAACAACTTCATCAAGGAAACAATGATGTGAAGAAGGATCACATCATAAGTCTGGAAAGGAAGTATGAAGGCATGAGTCAAGGAAATAATGAATATTTGGGTGACAATCACTCAAGATTTCAAGTTGTAGTTAACCAACTTGAGTTTCTTGGTGAATGACTTCCTCAATGGAAGCAAGTTAGCAAATTAATCTAGAGGCTCAATCCAAAATGGAAAGAAGTTGTTGATGCGTTGCTAACTAATAGTGAGACCAAGACTCTCACTTTGGAGGATGTTATTGGAAAGTTGATCATGGATGGTGGAATCAAACAACGTCAAGGTGATCGTCTTGAAACTGACAAGGTCAAGAACATTGCCTTAAAATTAAAAGAGTTTTGATTTCACGGAAACTTAAAGTTGATGCTGATGATGAAGTAGCACTCATAACTACGTCTATGAAGAAACTTTGGAATCAGAACTATAACACCCCGACTTTCATTAGAGCGATACTCGGTGGTGGACCTCTCCGGGAACTACTCAAGTTAGCTTGACAATAGAGTCATTCAGATCTTGAAATGTGGGCACGATGAGAAAATAAATAAAACATCCCACTTTTATTTTCAAAAACTGAATGTAGAAACAAGCAAGTATGTCCAAAGTTCAAAAATGAAAAAAACAACTAAACCATTCTATAACTTCAAATCATCCTACAACAGTTCTATCCAAACTACCAACAAAAATAATTCAACAAACAATAATAGTAACAACATAATCAATCAAATCCCAATGACCTGAACCTAATGAAACGTGCGCCAATATCCGCTCCACCACTTCACAGAGGATCCATCACGATTCCTAAAATGTACCTGAAACTGTAAAAATATTCTCTGAATGGTCAACTACAATTCTAATTCAAGCTAGAAATTGCGAGATGCATATAGAACGTTTTAAAAACCACACATAACTCTAATAACCGATATTCACACATAAATAAAAAAATTCAATTCATATCAAATTAACACTTAACATTAAATAATCACACACACAGACACACAAACTCATACAGACAATATCACAACTATAACCACAATAGTAACACTATAATATAATTAATAATGATAACATTAATAATAATAACGACAAGGATAATAGCAACTTTCATAAGGATATTACCAACAACATATATAACAACAAACATACATTTCGTTAGATCAACGCCCATGAATACTAAACCATTGAAACAAAGTCTAACAAATCACATAACAACCAAACATACTCCTCAAAGATATGGCACCCTCTGACCTCTCTTCCGTGGTGCACGGTCATCACACCATTTCTCACATTCTCCCTTCTTTACCCGGCTAAACCTCTACTAGAGTGTTTGCCAAAATAATTTATTTTATTTTATTATTAAAAGGAGGTTCCTTCCAGCCACATGACCATGCCTGGGGGCCGCTTCTTCTCCAACTTGCCCGCACCCATGACCATGCCGGTGGAGCCTAGTGCATGCATAACGAAAATATTTAGAGACAATTTTTCATAATTTTAAATACATATATAAGCATATGATATGGAATCACTCCAAAATAAGGTCTTCAATTCACTCATTCAACACATAACAGGTCGTAATCTAAGTAAGTCGGCAAGCGACTTTTCTCAAAATACGAAAACAAACACGTAGCAGAAGAAAGTAGGCCCGGTCACACACGACCGTCACCATCACTTCTCGTGCAATCACCATCACCATCAAAATCACATTCACAATCAAAATCACAATTACACTCACAAGAACAATCACAATTACAACTACACCCACAATTGCAAATACAATTACAATTGCAACACAATTACAAGCACAAGTGTAATCACATTTACATTTACATTTACAAAGACAAATACAATTACAATTTTCATATGCACAGAGAGAAAGTTCTAGTTGAAATACTACTACTACTACTACTAATATTAATACTTAGTACTTAATACTAATACTAATACTAATACTAATAACAACGATATTAAACAAAAGAGACTAATTTCCAACACCAATTCTACGCACATGGCACCCAATCTAACAAGAATTGAATTAACCGAGCAAGTCGCAAAACAACTTACCTCAAAGGCGAATTCTCAAAAAGAGCAGATAACTTAAGTAAAACGAGTTGTGCAAGTTTCGATGACAAGGAGTGAAGCCGATGAGGACATCGTCTAGTGCATCACGGCGGTGCGACTCGAAGGAAGAGCGGCAAGCATAGATCCGCGAGCGTACGACATAATGATGGACTCTTGACGCAAGGATTCATATCTTGGTCCCAATTCGAACCCGACATGGACAATGACACCCATAGAAAGGTAGGTTGGCTTGAATGGACCCATTTGGATCGGCGGCGATCGGTTGCGAGAAGGAAAGGGCGACGACAAAGTTGTGGGTACCGACGACCACGAGCAAAACGGACAAGCAGGAGCCCGTCGGTCTGACCTGGCAAGCGCGAAGGTGAAGGGGTGGCCCTCGAGATGAAAATCAACGCGCAAGGATCTGACAGTTCCCCCTTGCCTTCATTCAACGGGTGATAGGGAGAAGAGCGGTCGATCGACGCACCTATTGCAATAGTGCTCCGATTGGAATCGACGGCGATTGGAAAGGTGCGGGAATTTCAAAACGCTCTTCCTCTTCCCTCTGATGTGAATGGTGCAAGTCAAGAATGGGAAAGAAAGTATGGGAGGAAGGGAAGGCTGAGTGAGTAGGAATCGGGCCCCCAAAATGGGCTTTTTAATCCTTAAAATGTATAATAGAGAAATTAGGCTTGTTATCTTTATGCTCATAAATCAAGTTCGGATACTAGAAAGAAATGAGGAATCCGTTGGGGGTTCGGTCCCACTACGAATGCGAAGGGTAAAACAACGTTAGGATAAAATTGTAGAAGTATCGTTATGAATATTACAAGAACAAAGGTTCCTTAAAAAGGTTCTAAACCCACCAGAGATATGAAAGAAGTGGTGTGCTATCATTTTCAAGGAAAGTGACACTTCGTAAGAAACTATCTAAAAAAGAAGTCTAAAGGTGGTAAAAATGCCATGTTGGCGATCTGGGATGATTCAGATGGTGAGGAAGATTCAAGTCAACAAGGAGAAGTATGTCTCATGGTTGTTGACTCTCCAAAAGAGGTACAACATGAATATTTTCTCTATTTAGTCATGTAAGTCTAAAGAACAATTGCATGCAATCATTGAGAAGTTAGGAACTCAGGTTTCCGAACTTAGTGAAAAATTAGAAGAAAAAGAGGATACTCTTTCTAATATAATGGATGATAACAAGGTATGGCCTGAAATGGTTATTAAGTTAGAAACAGATTCATTCATTTCTATTTTTGTTGTTTGCCAAACTTGTGATGGACTTAGAACTACAGTTGAGAACTTAGATAAGAAATTCACCGACCTAGAAGGTGAAAATCTCATGTTAAAACTTGGTAATGCAATGTTGGTTAATGATCTTGAAAACTTCAAACTAAGTGATGAGGCTAAAAAGAAAAAAAATGGATAGAAGATTTTGTTGCTAAGAATGTTATTGAGGACTATACAAAGACGTTTGTAAAGTCAAGACCTAGACTTGATTATTCCCATGTACTGATGTACCTAAAGGTTTGATTGCTACATGCTCTCCTAAGTCTAAGGATCACACTTCTTTATGTAGGAACATTGTAAATTATTCTACTGCTATGGTAGGGAACATAGACAAAAGTAAGCAATCATGAAGCATACCTTCGAAGGCATGATTGTTGCGATCAGGAGCTGCTTAACATCATTGAGAACATGAGATCAGAAGATTTGGTGGAGGATAAAACGTCAAAAGTAAACCAAGACTGAGATCTGATCATAGTCGTTGTGAAGTCTTGGGATGCAAACAAAGGCGATGGTTTTTAGATTTGGCAAACATGAGATGTGTCCCACACTTTAAGAAGTACATCGAATTTTTGAGATATCCCTTAATGTTCTTTTTGTACCTAGAGAAGGACGACTTCGAGAGAGCAAACGACTAGTAGAGTAGGTGCTCTATATCGTTCCTGCTGCGTAGGTATAAGGTAATTCACAGCGTTAGCAGATCAGAAGTACGGAAGTCGGCCCTCACCCTTCTATAATAGGGGGCCTTGCTGCCTATAGAACGGGAATGTTCATCCTCTCTTGAAGTCCTTTATGGATTTCGAGGCGGGAATAGAGCTATGGCAAGCAATATGGATCCCCACTTACTCTCTCTATAAAAAATCCCTTCTTAGTAAAGCTTCGGCCCTATGGAGTAAAGGGAAGTGCAGATCTCGAGTGTTTAGACGAGAAGGCTATGCAGCAAGCGGAGTTGTACCAAAAAAGAAATTTCCCGGCATACGATAAAAGAGTCCAGCCGAGCATATTTGTTTGCGAGTGTTTTTTTCCGGATTTCTTAACAGGCCAGGACTTTCCCAAAGCCTAAAATCGAGTTTCAAGTCATGTGCGTTCCAGACGTTAAGGAGAAAGTGGCAACTCGAATATTCTCAAATGTTACCATATCGGCTGTCTACTGACCACTTCCCGCTCTCTCTCTTCTTTTCCATTCTCGTCTTTGGCTAAGGTATCAACGAGCCTCGCCTACCGATCCTTTCCTTTCAGCTGTTCGCTAAAAACTGGCTAAAGGTGGAATGAAGCGCTAGCTAGTTCAATTCAATGGGCAGGAAGATTTTCTTTATTATATGGAATGGAATGGAATAAGGGCTGCTTTCAAACCTGAAAGAGGTCCAGGTCTTTGAATCGGGCTAGGAGCAGCTATTGAATGAATTCTTGACAGAATTCCTGAAAGACCATGATAGTTTGGTCAAAAGGTACATAAAATATGGAAAAAATAGGTTCAGAACTCTAAACCTTCACAAATCGCTTTTCAAGATTGCCTTAATAATAAACTGATCTATCTTGGCTATAGCAAGTATGTGGGTTTGAAATCTCACAAAACTTGTTGGTATCGTGGAAGAGAAGGTAATTATCAACCTGAGTGTAGGAAAAAGAAAAGAGATAATGAGTCTTATAGTTTTTGGGATGCTAATGAACGTGGGTGAAGCATTGATCCTTAAAGAGTTTACCGTGAAAGAAATCATGAAAAACACTATGTTTCCCAACCCAAAGGAGTTGTTAAACAACTCTGGTTTTGTAAAAATTAACTTTTACCTTGCAGAATGAAGTGAGAGATAGTTGTCTCTAGTTCTTTGATAATGCACGCTGAACTCATACAACGAGAAGCTTTGAGTCATTCATCTCACTTCAACAACCCAAATTGATAGCTTGCATTTAGGTATATATTAGGATGCATATTTATGTTTGTTTGGTTTGGTTTTATTTAGTTTTAGCTCACTTTCTAGGTTCTAGAGTTTTCGGGTAGTTTCGCTTGTTTTGCTCGGTTTTGCAAGTTATTAGTTGATGGAGCAACGCAGGATGTGATCCGAGCTAAATATGGTGGTGCATTGGAGGACATGAATGAATCTTAGAGTGGTGTAAGTGAAGATTGGAAGAGGTAATGCCCAAGAGGTTGTGGGAAAAGAACGCTTAAATTCGGGTCATGGATTGGAGTTGTTATTTCGACACCTCTATTATGCAATGCTTGGTTTGGGAGCTATAGTGGTCTGATGCAACTAAATTTGTTATCATTGGAAAACTAATTCAAATAGTTACAATTCATTTGTTTACTCTGAGTCCAAATTCCAACTCTTAGGGGGCCAAATCATCCTCTGAAGTGTCATCTTAATGCTGAACGGAGGGTATAACGCGGGCTTCGGAGCAGCATCCGCGGCCGTGCCACTTGATGTTGTGCCCGCGCACCTTGTTTTCATGCGGAGAAGTTAGCCGACATAATGGGCTTTGAGATGTGGTTTTATGATATAATTTCCGACGTGTTTGATGTATTTTTAGGATATTTTGATCTTAGGTGGTCTTGGAGTATTTAAACCTTTTGTTGGACTTTTCTTTCATAAATTTGGATTCACAACTTGGAGGCTAGGGTTTCTAGAGAGGTTTTCTCAAGAGATCTTTGAACCTAATTTGTATGCTTTCTTTACTCTTATTATGCATTGCTGAATTTATTATGTTTGGCTAGTTAATTGAAGTCATGATTTGCATGAGTTGTGAGGTTTGATTGATTCTCAACAAACTTGAATAGATTTTATTCCCTATGCTTAATTGAATCAAAGTTATTCTAGGGTTTTGTTAGATTGATCACCTAATAGAATTTCTAGGTTAATTTACAACTAATATAATTACTTCCCGGTCGGGATTCGTTAGATAAAGTAGAATCTATAGTTGTTTAGACCCGATCGAGCTATTCAATTGTAGAAGGGAATAAATTCACAAGTCACCTAGATGTCTGGTTGCTCTAAGTGCTCGTTTCTATTGATACTTGAATCTTTATATTGTTGTCTAATTGAATCTAGAAGGTCTTCTAGGTTTTTAGATGATTAGGGTTGTTAGACTGGTAGTTCTATCAACTAAACTTGAAGTTTGGATGAAAATGCACAATAAATTATTCACGTGAATTGAGAATCTAGAGAATCAATGATCAACAAAGCAATATCATGATGGATTTAACTAGTTGAACACACTTGTCTCATATTGATAAAATTATTCTTGCATTCATATTTGCTTTTAATTTGCATTGTAGAATAGACTTTCAATCATAACCCCCATCATTTTGTTACTTGGCACTCAAGTTAAACACACTTACACGAGTCTTTGTGGGATCCACCCTTACTTACCATTCTACCGAGTTCGATAAAGTTAAGGTTTCTGTGATAGGTAAAACGATTGAAAAATACGTCATCAAATTTGGCGTCGTTGCCGAGGACTGGTCGTTATTTGTGTGTTTATTTGTGTGCTATTTTTGGTGTTGTGAACTGATAGCTTGCATATAGGTGTAGTTTAGATTCATGTTTTATGTTTGTTTTGCATAGGTTTAGCTTAGTTTATAGGATTTAGTGTTTTAAGGTAGATTGCGCTTGTTTGCTCGGTTTTGCGGGATTTTAGGTATTGGAGAAAGATGGGACGTGATCCGAGCTGGCTATTGGGTGTTAGAGTAGATGGATGAAGATTGAAGAAGTACAAGTGAAGATCTCAAGAGCCAAAGTCGAAAGGAATGAAGCAAAGGAACAAGTGTGCTCAGCGAAGAGTGGTGCGGGCTCGAGACCAAGGGTGCGCATCAACGCCATATGAGAATATGTCTGCGCCATCTGTTTAGCCGCAAAGACAATAGGTCGTGTGTTTGGACTTCAAGTTGGGCTTGTTTTGATGTATTTCCGAGTATTCCTTGTATGAGTTATTGAAGATTTGTTTCCTTGGATATCTTTAGTAGTTTTTAAGAGATACTTAGAACTCTTTTAGTTTCTCTCTCTTTCATAACTTTGAGAGGACAATTTGGAGGCTAGGGTTTGTTTTGAGAGAGTTTTCTCAAGGATCAACTTTTGAACCAATTTGTAACCTTTCTTTAATCCAATCATGCATTGCTAATTCCTTTGTGTTTGACTAGTTATTGAAATCATAGATTGCGTATTATTGTGAGGTTTGATTGATTCTCAACAACTTGAATAGGTTTGATTCCCTATGCTTAATTGAATCAAAGTTATTCTAGGGTTTTGTTAGGTTGACCACCTAATAGAATTTCTAGGTTAATTCACAACTAATCTGATTAATTCTCGTTTGGGATTGATTAGATAAAGTAGCAACTATAATTGTTTGGACCAGTTCGGGCTATTCAATTGTAGAAGGAAATAAACCACAAATAACTTGAATGATTGTTTGTATCAAGTATTTGTTTCTATAGATACTTTGAACTTAAAGTTGTCGTTTAATTGAATCTAGAAGTTCTTCTAGGTTGTTAGATGATTAAGGTTGTTCAGACTGTTAGCTCTTTTCAACTAAATATAAAGTTTAGATAATAATCCACAATAGATTATTCAAGTGAATTGAGAATCGATGATCAATAAGCATATCTATGATGGATTTAACTAGTCGAATACGCTTTCCTCATACTTATTTAACACAATTATATTTCCATTCATATTTAGATTTTATTTGCATCTTAGACTATATAATCATTCAAAAAAACCCTCTTGGTCTTTTGGCATCTAAGTAATAACATAAATACACGAGTCTTTGTGGGATCGACCCTTACTTACCGTTCTATTGAGTTTGGTAAAGTTAAGGTTTCTTTGATAGGTAAAACATATGAAAAATACCTCATCAAATTTGGCACCGTTGCCGGGGACTCCTCGTTGTTTGTGTTTTTACTTTTGTGTTGTTTTGGGTGTGAACCTATTATATGGTTCATACCCGTGCTACTAACTCATCTGCACTGCTTTTTGATCCAGATATTGACAGGACACTCTTCAAGCAAAGGAAGGAAATCCGAGATCACTTTCGGGCATTACCGTTCTCACTTAAAGAATCTAAATCTGAGTTTGAATCTGAACCAGTGGAGATGGCTTATCCAACAATGAGGCAGTTGACTGCACCAAATCTTACACAACAACCTTTGGCAGTGATGTTCCCTGCTTTGGCTGAAGGAGTCAAGTTCGAACTGAAATCTAGGTTGATTCACCTTTTCCCCCAATTCCATGTGCTTAGATGAAGGTCCCAACAAGCATCTCTTTGAATTTCATATTGTGTGCTCAAGCATGAAGCTTGTTGGTGTTACTCAAGACCAAATCGCGTTGAGGGCCTTTCCTTTCTCTCTCAAGGCTCAGGCTAAATATTGGTTCTACCACTTGACTCCAGGATGTATTGACACATGGACAAAGATGAAGCAAGCTTTTCTAGAGAAGCACTTCCCCGCTACAAGGCTCAACAATTTGAAGAAAATCATTAGCAACATTGAGCAAGAAGCTAACGAGTCCTTGTATGAGTACTATGAGAGATTCAAGAGGTTGATAGCTAGCTTCCCTTTCCATGGCTATACTGATCAAGACTTGATTCTATATCTTTTTAACGACCTCTTGGATGACGAGAGAAAGATGGTTAATGCATATTGCCAAGGCAATATTCTCAACAAAACTCCTGATGTTGCATTTGAACTATTTACCCAATTGTATGAGGGCACAAGACAATTCAAAAAAGAGACTGGCTCCAAAGCTGCAAACTCTGTGGTGGCTACTTCAAAGATCGAAGAAGAGGTCTCTGAGCTGAAAACAATGATAAGGCAGCTATTCCAACAAGGTGGAAGACAATAGGTGAAAGCTTGTGAAATATGCTTTGACAACATGCACCCCACTGATTCCTGCCCTACACTTCAGGAGACAAACGATGAGGTTAATGCAATAGGAGGCTATGGACCACCTAGGCCAAAGTATGATCCCTTCTCCAACACCTATAATCCTGGTTGGAGGGATCATCCTAACCCGAGGTATGAGAATTCAAACAATCAACAGTTCCATCAACAAGGTGGTCAAGCCCCTTACAGACCACCTTTCCATCCCCGTCCTCAAGGAGCCAATCAAAATGCCATGTCTATTGAAGATATGATCCGGACTCTTGCACAAATTGTGACTACAATGCAAGGCTCTATGAGTCAATTTCAGCAAGAGACCAAGTCTAACATCCAAAAGCTAGAGACCTAAGTAAGCCAAATCGTCAATGTTGTGGGCAAACTGGGGGCTAGAGATTCAAGCAAGCTTCCCTCTCAAACTAAAATGAATCCAAGGCAAAATGTTAATGCCATCACTTTACATAGTGACAAGACACTAAATGAGAAGCCCGAGAACGATCTTGAACTTAATAAAGGGGAGGAGGGTGAATGGAAAACAAAAGAACAAGGAGATATAGAGGAACGCGGGCTACAACATGAAGTGGCACGACCGCGCCATACTGAGTCAAGCCCACGTAATTTCGACAAAGAGCTCGAGCATTTGGACGCGGACAAAAACGGGAGTGGTGCGACCACACCCTGAAGGTGGCGCGCCCGCGCCACCTGTTACAAAGGCCGCGCCAACGGTGATTTTTCCGAGTTCTGATCTAAGGCCTTTTACACCCGTTCCACCTTTCCCAAAAGCTTTAAAAGAGACCTAGAAGTTGGAGAATGACAAGGAACTGTTTGAGACATTCATAAAATATGAGGTAAACATTCCTTTACTCAATTTAGTTAAAAGCTCTATGGTCTTGAAAGAATTGTGCACCATTAAAAGAACTCAAAAGCTTAAAGGGAAACAAAATATCTCAGTGAGTGAACATGTGTCGGTTGTGTTTCAAAGGCGCATGCCTCGGAAATGTGGTGACCTTGTCATGTTCACTATCCCTTGCATAATTGGTGAAACAAAAATTGACAAGGCTATGCTAGATCTAGGTGCTTCAATAAATGTTTTGCCTTACTCTTTGTATAAAATGCTTGAATTGGGTCCTCTACAAGAGACTGGTGTTGTCATACAATTAGTTGATAGATCTAATGTATACCCTAAGGGGATAGTTGAAGACGTGCTTGTTATGGTTGACAATTTGATATTTCCTATTGTTTTTTACGTGTTGGACATGGAACATGATAAGCATGTTGCACCTATTCTGTTAGGAAGAACTTTTCCTCAAAACTGTTAAGACAAAAATTGTTGTTTGTAGTGGTTCTTTGACTATGGAATTCGACGTGGAAAGGGTAGAGTACAACATCTATGATGCAATGAATACCCTCTCGAAGATTTATTTTTGTGCTTAATTGATGTCCTAGAACCTCTTGCTCAAGAATTCTTCAATTTGCATGAATATGAAGCTTTGAGATCCACTAATGAAGATGCTATTATGAATGATACTTCAGATTTTGGTTTAGAAACTAACCTGCAGGAAGTGGTGGCTGAGTTGAATGCTCACTATGAGCGTCCACTTGTGCCACCGGGCTCAAAGCCCTTGACATTAACCTTTCCAATCGATAAGTTTTTGCCATCTATTATGCAAGCACCAGTGGTAGAATTGAAGCAACTTCAGACCATCTCAAATATGCTTTCTTAGGTGATGGAGACACTCTACCGGTGATCATATCCAACAAGCTTACCAAGGAGTAAGAGGATAGATTGGTGGTGGTTTTGAGGGAGCATAAGTCAACCATAGGATGGACTATTGCAGACATTAAAGGGATTAGTCCCTCAACGTGTATGCATTGCATTCTATTGGACGATGAAGCTGCACCCTCTAGACAACCCCAAAGAAGGTTGAATCCCCCAATGACGGAGGTGGTATAGAAGGAGGTGATGAATCTCCTTCAGAAGGGTATGATCTTTCCAATCTCTAACAACAAATGGGTTAGCTCAACTCAGGTTGTCCCTAAAGAGGGTGGCATCACAGTGGTTGAGAATCACAAGGGTGATCTTATTCCCACTAGAGTCCAAACCAGGTGGCGAGTTTGTACTGACTACCGTAAGCTTAATACGGTAGCCCGGAAGGACCATTTCCCATTACCTTTTATTAATCAAATGCTGGAATGACTTGTCGGTCATTCATTCTATTGTTTCTTGGATGGATATTCTAGATACTTTCAGGTAGCCATAGCACCAGAGGATCAGGAGAAGACAACGTTCACTTGTCCTTTTGGCACCTTTGCTTACCGAAGGATGCCTTTTGGACTGTGGAATGCCCTAGCCACATTCCAACGGTGTATGGTTAGTATCTTTTCCGAGTAAATAGATAAATTCATTGATGTATTTATGGATAATTTCACAGTCATGGGAATGATTTTGATTCATGCTTAACTCACTTGACACTTGTGCTTAAAAGTTGTGAATACACTAATCTTGTTCTTTCTGAAAAATATCATTTTATGGTAGAACAAGGTATAGTATTAGGTCATGTAGTGTCCTCTAGGGGTATTGAGGTCGATAAGGCTAAGGTTGAAGTGATTCAATCTTTGCCTTATCCTTCTAATGTGCGTGAAGTGTGTTCTTTTTTAGGTCATGTAGGATTTTACCGCAGGTTTATTAGAGACTTCTCAAAGATTGTCTCCCCCTTATGTGAGTTATTGAAGAAGCAAGCCTTACTCACTTGTTCCTCATTAATAAAATACCAGATAGATTCTCTTCCTATGGTTATTTATTCCTATCCTAATTAGACGTACTAAACATGCCAAAGAGTCAAGTAAATACTTAATATAAAAAAAACATGAAATGATCATGAATTAAAATGATATTAGCAGTAAGAACAAGGATAAGGAGAATACATGCAATTGAATCCCAACGAGTTAAACAATTAGCATTCAATCAATTCACACTCTTAATTATTGTAGTCCAACGAGTCCTTCCATGGACTACGTAGGAAAATTGACATAAAATTACATACATGTCGAGTTCATTCGCACATTATAAAGTTTAAAACATTTTAAAAAGAACTACATAGGATTTGATCCCTTCTAAAAGGATACGTAGGCAACTCGATATAAAAGAATTTGTCCATCGATTTCAATCGCAATCCCAAATCAAAACTCAAAGTTTCCATCTTAGAACTACATGAGGACTTGATGCCTAAAAATACTATTAGGTGAATCGATACAAATTTTTATTGAGTATAATCGCACAACCCTAACTCAAATAAAAGTTTTAAAATTTTAAGACCAATAAAAAATTGTGCACACTAAATATGAAGAATTAGACAACACTTCCTAGAATGATGTAAGTCTATCTACCGAGTCACCTACCGAGGCCTCGCCTCTCGGTACCACACCAATTGGAGATGATGCTCTCAATTATGACCCTCCTACCGAGTCACGACACCTCGGTACCGACCCTCCTACTAAGTCACGACACCTCAGTACCGGGCCCTCCAGTGCCGACGTTCTTAGGGCCAAGGCCCCTACCGAGGGTGCGCTGCTTAGTACCGTGCTTGCTGGGGTGCCCTTGCAAGCAGACCGTGGCGCGTCGTTGCACACGTCAGTTTCCGACCTTGGCGCGCCTTTGATGGATGGTGCCACTTCTTGGGGCACTTTTGATGGCAATTTTTCCCATGACTTGAGTGAAGATCCTGACCCTAATGAGAAGTCCAATTTGGACCACAAAGGGGAGTCTTCGCTTTGGACAAGTAACCAAGGCCGGTGTCCGAGGCGCTAAGAAGCCAAGTCAAGGTGCCACGCCCTATCTTGAGTGCATCACTCGAGCACATGCTAGGGCAATGCTTGAAAAAATTAAGGAGGAGATCATGGCTCATAAGTTGGACTTTGGCTAACGAAGGTGAGGGTAGGAGTCTCCTTGTGACTCTTGGCTCTATGAGTTGACTTATGTGTGGTTAAGGACATTTAGTTTGTTTTCTTGAAATTATGGGTTGTTTTATGTAATAAAGAGAGGAGTTACGGCTGAGATTAGAGAGAGACGTGGGAATTAGGGGTATTAAGGCTTGTTTTTCGCCTCCTTTCTCTTTTACACTTGAACTATGAACATGCTTGTTTCTCTTTGTTTTTTAATCAAAAGTTCTTTTTGATTTCTTGTTGAAGAATGACGGTGAGTCATATCCAACATTCCCTTAGTCTTAGTTTGCAACTCTCGGTGCGTAATATCCGAGCCTTGCATCCATACCCATCACTCTGCCATTCCACTTTCAATCGGTCCATTCCACCACCACCGGTTTATCCCAACTTAGCGGATTCTGTGACATCTCAGTAATACTATCATAACTTTCGATCCTCAAGTGATATGGATCTGAAATTTTGAGGAGTTCAACTAGACTTATAGATCTAAATCCTCGATTTAGAATCACTCAAATCAAAGTTAGGACCAAGAAAAACAAGCCAGTTGACGAAATACTAGATTTCTTGGTGTTTGTTGACGAATTTCTCGGAAATCTCTTAAGGTGATCTCTCGCACAATCATCTACACCTTTGATCCATCCATCAAGTGGTATCAGAGCCACGCGAAGGTTCCACCATATAAATCTTGTTTTGACTTTGGATTTGCACTCGTTGCAAGTGTTTGTCATTTGCGTCCAATCCTTGTTGTTCGTGTGTGTGTGTGTCCTTTGTTGCGCCATTTTTTATGACCAATTTTTGTCCTTCATTTGTTGTGTTTGGAGGTCGGAAGTTTGAGTCCTTTGCTGAAATTTCTCACATGAAAATGGTGGAGGAACACCAAGAGTTCAATCGTGCTTGAGTTGAAGTTGAAAGGGTTGTCATTACACCTTGTTTAATCCCTTCTTTAAGAGCTTGTTTTGATTGTTGTTTGCTGAATTTTCCTGGCTGAATCACGAGGGGAACAAGTGAGTAACAAGTCCCCTTTTGTGTTCATTGCATACTTGTTGAATTGGTTCGAATCTAGGATACGAGAACGACACCAAAAAGTTTTGTCTTGCTTGCTTGTTGTTTACCTTTTGTTGCTTTATTTTAAAAAAAATCAGAAATTCGTGCCTTAAAGAAAAAGTCAGACTCGGGGAGAAAGAGAATCGAGGCTAGGAAAACACAAACCCGACGAAAGTGAAAGAGAGGCCAGACATAGAAAAAGTCGGACCCCGTGAGAAAAAGAACCCGAGCAAAGGCCTAAATCTTTGTTGAAGTGTTGCTTGACTTCTTAACTTTCTTGGTGTTTAGTAGCTTCCTAGTTGTTGTTTCCTTTTTGATAAGTGTGCGGTGTGTTTGAGCTCTTACTTGTTATCTTGTGTTGATCGTCTCCTACTTGCAACTTGTCCGACTTCCATCTCGAACAAGTATTGGTGGTTAATTCGTGTGCATTCTATACCCTTGCTTGTTACTTGGTTTGTTAAGATGACGGGTGTAGGTGATGAGAAAGAAAAACAAAAGGCCAGTGAAGAGTCTTCCAATTCGGTGGAGGCCATGTTTCGGTCCTTACAACAATCTATGCAATCCATGGAGACTCGCTTGGAGGCTAGCTTGGCGACTTGCTTGGAGGCTCGCTTTACCAAGTTGGAGAGCCGAGTCCAATACTTGGAAGAGAGGATTCAACGAAATGAGATGGCACTCTCAAGTGTGATCCACGTGGAGTCTCACACTCAAGTGGAGGTGGATGACCTTGCCTCCAAAGGCACTGAGTTTGTCCACCAAGTCGAGGAAGAGTCTACTTCGAATGTGCACTCTCATGAGAATCAAGTGCCGATTGAAGAGGAGCTTGATTCAAAGGGAAAATGGGATGAAGTTATGAAACCATCTCTTTCTAAACGTTGTCTTTGACCCACCATCACACCAAGCTCTATGCATTCTTTGGCAACTCCGTGGTTGGATGCATTTCCTATGATTCCTTCAAGTTTTCCGTTTTTGTTCCATGAGGAGGACGAGGCTTATTACATTCCTTTTCTTGTGGAGGCCAAGAAGGATGTCTATGTCTTGGAGAATGCCACACCAAGGAAGCTAGAAGCCCTACCTCCATTGTTGAGCTCACAAGGTCATATGAGTGCACCTCTCAGGGAAATTTCTTGCACTCCTCTATTCTATATTTATGACTATGTGTTGGTTGTGTTGCATGCATTTGAAAAAATAATTTCACTTTTCTTTCATTCATTTATGACATCTAGGACTAGGTACTCTTGCTTCCATTTTAGTTCTCTTGCCCAATACATGTCATCTAGGATGTCTGCTGGGGTGCCCTTGCAAGCGAACTGTGGTGCGCCGTTGCACACGTCGGTTTCCGACCTTGGCGCGCCTTTGACTTTGATGGATGGCGCAAACCCAATAAGGAATCGAAGACATTAAGAAGATTATAGCGTTAATGCTTGCAAATCATGACTATGTGAATCAAACCTGATGTATTTCAATGTTTTGTTTACAATTTAAAGTGGCTCTTGACTCTTATGACTTTCCTCGAACAACTTGTGTACATCTCATAACTCATACATCACAACATCATAGAATTCGAAAAAAAACAACTATGGGAGAACATGAAAACAATGACTGATTGAAATTTGCTATCGATTTCAACTCATATTTATGCCAATTTGACTCTATAGGTGAAATCCATTCAAAAAAATAAGAGTGAAAATTAACCTTCGGAAAAATTAAAAAGTACCTAAACTTGAATCCATTAAGAAGGAAAACCAAAGAAGTAACGATTTCAATGTTCAAATAGGAAGAGATCAGACATAAAATTGGATGGAAAAAAATTGTAGTGCAATTGCTCCATAACCATGGCTGGGGGAGTTGGAGAAGAAGAGTTAATCGGCAAAATGACAAAAATGTCCTTCAGTGTTTAAAAATAAAAACGAGATGCGTGAGATCTGAATTGCCCAATCCGTTAGATCCAAAGGCCACTAAACATTTGTAGTTTTAACAATAAGCACCATTTCCATATGATTCAAATCCGCTACATATATTACCTTAGCACGTGTTCCATTTTTTTTATAAGGAAAGGAATTAGGGAGGTCACTAACAGACTAGTGACCGCCTTAGGGCATCTTGACAGATGATGGTACAAAATCCTAAATCAACTGCAAGTGGAACGGGAGAGAGACGTCGGAAAGAGCCAGCGATGTAGTCAACCACAGAATTGCACTCACGGTAGATATGAGCAATACTCCAATCTTGGAACCGAGGTAACAAACAATGGATGTCTGCATGTAACTATTCGATCTCCCACGGGTAGCACCACTCACCAAGAACGGCCTTGACCATCTGCAAATTATCGCCTTCAATCTAGATTCGGGGAATGCCATGACGAATGGCCTCGAGAAGTTTCTGGCACAAGGCGATGGTCTCGGAGGTTAGAACAGACTACAAACCAATCAATCCTCCGTCAAAATGGATGGGGAAGCCACCAGAGTCCCTAAGGATGAACCCTAATGAAGCTACGCCATCTGCACACACTATACCATCAAAATTCAACTTAATGTAATCCCTCTTGGGATTTGCAATTTACCAGGCTTTTCCCATTTCCTAGCTGTCGCAGTGTAATTGTGAGAACTGGGGAAAACAGAGGCTCTTGCAAGTTCCCAATATTTAACCTGGTTTCGAGTAAACTCGCTAATGTTATCGACATTATTCAAGGTTTTTTCGTCGTTGTTGTCAAAGACTCTTTTATTTCTAGAGAACCATATGCTCCACCATGTGTATGTGAGGAGTTCCATTTCCTCTCTTGTTGACATTGTCCTAATTTCCTCGAGGACATGGTGTGGTTTTTCTTCGTTCGGGGATACTTGGTCGACAATCCAACGTAATTTTGGCCTTAAAGAATGAAGGGTCGCCCTAGTAAGGGGGCATGAGCGTAAAATGTGATTTGTGTCTTCAACCTAGTTGTTACATGCTTCACAACCTTGTGGTATCGGTATATGGTTGGCAGCATGCCTCGTTTTGGTTAGTAGGCCGTTTCGTGCCACTTTCCATAGGAAATTTTTATTTTGGGTGGGGTGTTAAGCTTGTTGATCCATTCTAGGTTAATTTTGGGTTCACCTTTGGATTGGTGGATCCACTGCATGGTAGAGTGGGTAGAGTACCAACCATTTTTACTTGGTTGCCAGTACAATATATTTAGTATTTTATTAATGGGGTTAATAATTTTGGAAAAAATTTCGAGGTCATCATGCTTAACGACCTCACTTAGTTTTTCTATGTTCCATGAATTGCCCTCACGGAGGTACGCATCAACTAGTTCCTCCCAATTAATGAGGGTTTTGGCCCTAATTTTTGGGATAAGTGGACAATTACCGCTCCGGTTATCTTCCCAAAAATGAATGGTTTTCCCATCTCCTACTTGCCAAATGATCCCCTTCACGAATAGGTCCCTTAGGCATAAAAGTTTGGACCACTGCCATGATGTGTTTTGTTTTTTCTTGTAGTTCAAGATACTTTCCGTTTTGAGGTATTTTTCTGTCACTATTTTGAACCAGAGGTTATCTGGTTTTGATAATATTTTCCATAACAGTTTCATTTGGAGTGCTTAGTTCATTTCTTCCGCTTTGGCGATTCCCGCCCCTCCATGAGTGGGTGGACGACAAATGGAATTCCAGCTTATAAGCGGTTTGTAGTTGTTTTCCTTTTTCCAACATAAATTCTTGTTAATTTGGTCTAATTCTTTCAAAGTTGCCTGAGGTAGAATAAATGATTGCATATATAGTTTGGCTGTGCTGAGAGGTTCGCTTTTATTAGGGTTTTATGACCCTCTTGAGAAAGGGCATTTGCCTTCCATTTTGATAATTGGGATCTGGTTCTCAGAATCAGGGCTTTAAAAGTGTTTTGCGTTACTCTTCCATTGATTACTGGGCATCCTAGATATTTGTCCAGAGCCACTGTGTTCGAAATCTTGGAGAATCTGTTTTATTTGCTCCATCATGTATTTACTTGTGTTTTTGGTGACCTGGAAAACAGATTTTTGAAAATTGACTTTCTGGCTAGAAAGCTGGAAATAGTCATTGACAATTTTTTTAATATTTTTGCAAGCTTGGCTTTTAGCTTTAGCAAAGATAATGATATCATCTACGAAGGCTAGAAATGGGATTTTGTTCCATTTCTTGATATTTGGATCCCGATGCCACTTTTTGGGTTGGTGCTCAACAGGTGGAGTTGTCTCTCTAGAATCTCGGCGGCAAGGATAAATCAGTATGGTGGTAGGGGATCCCCCTTGCCTGAGACCCCATTAGGGGTAGAATTGCTCTGTAGGTCCATTGTTGACTAGAATAGAGAAGCAGACTATTTCAACACATTCTTGGTTCCAATCTAAGAATTTATCGTGAAAACCAAATTTGTGAAGGATATTAGCCTGGAATTCCCAACTGACCCGATCATATGTTTTTTCCATGTCAAGTTTGATTGTGATCCAACCCTCCAGTCCACGCTTGTTGCGGAAGGAGTGGAAGATCTCATGTGCGACGAGTGTGTTATCGTGGATACTTCGATTATGGACGAACGCCCCTTGCATCGGGTGGATGAATTTGTTCAAAACGTTTTTATGCGATTTGTTATGATCTTTGAGATCACTTTGTAGATAGTGTTGCATAAGCTAATTGGCCTATAGTGGTTAGTTGGATTGGGGTTTTCACATTTGGGCAATAGGGTTATAAATGTGTGGTTAATTTGTTATAAAATTTTATCTGTATGAAAAAAGCTTTTAACAGCTTTGATAACGTCAGGGCCAACAATGTGCCAATATTTTTTTTTATAGAAACTTGCCGACATTCCGCCCGGGCCGGGGGATTTGTCATCCCCGATATCGAACATAGCATTCTTAATTTCAATGTTCGATACCGGTTTTGTTAGTTCTGTGTTGTCTTCCTCTGTTATTTCTTTTTGGATAATTTTGGTCATGTTTTGGAGTTTTCCACAGTTTATTTCCAAGGCCCGGAAACGGGTTTGGAAATCCCATTTAATTTCTGTTATAATGTTTTCTAACCATGAGATTTGTGTGCCCTCCAATGTTCGGAATTCTTTGATATTAGTTATGTTCCTTCTACCGTTTGCATTCCGGTGGAAATATTTGGTGTTTTTCTCATTTTGTTTGATATGGGTTTTTTCGCCCGCTGTTTCCAATAGGAATTGTGGAAATTTAGGAGACAAAACCGTTTCTTCGACATTCTCGCTTGCTTTTGGATCAGTTGCAAGTTTTTGTGCTCTATGATCTCTTTTTGGATTGGGAGATGTTCCTCGTCAAGTTTTCTAATCTGTTCAAATATATTACCAAAGGTGTGTTCATTCCACAGCTTAACATATGTTCCATTTTTAGCAATATATTATTGTTCAGAATTGATAGTTTTTTAGTTCAATGGTGTTGCACTATGTTCATAGTTGATCATTTTTTATTAATATTAAGATTACAAATGTGTGTTTGAGATATCGCCGGCAGATTCGATTCGATTAGGCAAGATTATATTTTCTTTTTCCTTTTTAATCATCATTTTATATTTAATATTTTGTATAACGTTTTTTTTCATTTTAAGGATTTTGGTAAATAGAAAAATCAAAAGTTTTTATTAAAAAATGCCCAAAAGGGCATTCCATATAATCAATCATCAATATACTATTACTAAAGTCGAATCCTTCTCTCTTATGTGTCGTCCATCTAACTATGCCACGTAGGTATATTTAAATGTTCATTTACCTCTTTGTCCTTAGTATTTTTTAGAATTTACACCCCCTACATATTATAATAATATTATCTCATTTATCATCATTACTTACCATATTCAATTTAAAAAATTCAATTAACTATTTTATTAATAAACATTCTGTACCTATTGTAATAATATTACCTCATTCATTAATACTCCATCCGTTCACATAAACTTGTCGTTTTAGAGTTTGTCTCCAAAATTAGGAAATTGTTTAATTTGACTAAAATATACTCAATCTTTTGTTAAGATCTTTCACCTTTTATTGTAATTTTTGTAAATATTGTTAATTAGTATGGATATTATTGGAAAAATGGACTAATATCTCAAATGACAGATTTTATTGAACAAGAAAATCTAGTTAGAATGACAAATTTTTATGAACGAAGGGAATATTACTTACTAGAGCTGTCAAAAGTTGACCGAACTCGTTAACCCGACCTGATCCGCCAGATAATTTTAGGGTCAAGACTAAAAAATTTGAACCCGAAATCAACCGAACCCGATAGAACCCGAAACTCGTTGGGTTGAAACCCGAAACCCGTTGGGTTGACCGATTTAGTATATTTATAGAATTTTTAAATTTATTTTGAAAATTATAATATATTTTATTATTAAAATAAATGAAATTAATATATTATACTAAATATTATTATTTAATTAAAAATTGATTTTAATAATCATAAGAAAAGGATATTTTAGACCCGCTGGTCAACCCAACCCGATTGACCCGTGACCCATAATGAAACCAAACCCGATTTAAACTGAACCCGAAATGACCGAACATGCCCGACCCGATTGACAGGTCTACACACAACACACTTTGAAAAGCACTTTAACTATTTTAGTATGCTCTTTTAACGATTTAAAATGCACTTTGCCGAAACGTACTTTTACTAATCACATGCACTTACTAATATTATAATGCACTCAACCTATTTTGAAATACACTTTTACAAACTTGGAATGCACTCTACCTAATTTAGAATGCACTTTTCGTAATTACATAACATGCACTTCTACTGATTTTAGAATGCATTCTATCTAGTCTGGAATACATCGATCTATTCATTTGAAATGCACTTTTGAGGTGGTAGAGGAGGAGGAAGGGGTCATGGAAGTCAAAGAGGGCGGATAAGGTGTAGTGGAAGTGATGTCCGCCTTTTTAGTTGTGTTTTTAGGGTGTGTTTTAGTTTGTTTGAGTCTTTTTCTTTAGTTTTGTGTTTTGTTTTGAGTCATTTGTGTAGGTTTTCGTATTTTCTTAAGATATGGAGTCTACATAAGCTTTGGTGGTGTTTTATAGGTTTTGGAGCTGTTTTGAAGCATATTCAAAGAAGAGGAGGAAGAGCACTTAAGAGATGAAGTGAAGATCAAAGTACAAGTTAAGAATGAAGTATGAAAGTCGGTTACCGAGCCTTAGGAAGAAGAATCAAGGCAAGAAGAAGGCTAACGACCAAGTTACGAGCACGATAACAAACCAGTTTTACACTACAGAGGGGGTCGTTACCAAGGTTCAGCAAAACAGTGAAGTGTGAAGAATTCAGCAGAGTTCTACCGACCCTGATGGGTTCGGTACCGAGGGGTCCCGTGTTGGTAGCGAAGGCAGAGTCGGCGAGAGTTTAATGATCTTTTATCCCTTGTTTTAGATAGTTTTAAGGGATATATCTTTTAGAGATTTATTTCCTTATAGATAGTTTTTAGATAGATTAGTTTCTCTATAAATACTCTTGTCTTAGCATTAGTTTTCTTACACTACAAGTTAGAGAAGTTAGAGGAGGAGAAGGAGAGGAGAGAAGAGGCGTGAGATAGAGTAGCGATAGAGAGACGTGTGGAACGAGTTTTGAATTCAGTTTTATAAGTTTCCTTTCATTAATATAGTAGCTTTGTTTCTAATTGTGATTAGTGAGTAGTCTGTCTCTCTAAGGTTGGGGTTAACCCAACAATGGTTGTGCATGCTTGCTCTTGATCATGACTTGATTGTTTTTATTGCATGAATCTTCTCTCTTATTCTTTACTCATTGAAACGAAAGTGGATAAGGAATTTCTCATTCATAGTTGAAGTGAAAGCACAATACTTGAATCGAAATAGTCAATTTAGGGTTTTGAAGCGAAAGCGGATCTATCCTAGTTGAAGTAAAATAGATTAGATAGTAAGTTTATTTATTGAATGAAAGTTAGTTAATTTACTTGCTTAAGTTGACGAAAGTTGACACCTCTATGTGATAAAAGCATGATCTTTGTGTTTCATGAGAGTTAGCATTGCATGATTGTTGTTGTGGTGATACCTTAACCTTAGATTTTCTCTTTTATTGATAAAAATCCTTGCTTTTCTCTCTTACTTGCGCTCTAAGAAATAACAAAACTTGATACTGACTTTCTCCTGTGGACGAACCTCACTTCGCTATACACAACGGGGTCTTGACTATAAATTTATTTGTTAATAAACCCTCTCAACAAATTGGCGTCGTTGTCGGGGAGATTTCAATTGTGCCAAGTTTTGTTCTTTGAGCGTTCTTCGGGACTCTGTCGAGTCGGTAACGACCCTCTTAGGGTCGATACCGACCCTATGGGCAAACCCAATTTTCTTCTTTGTTGTTTGTTTTTAGAGACAGTGTCGAGTTGGTACCGACCCTACCCGACCCTGTCGACAAATCTCAGTTTTTTTTATTTCCTTTTCAGTTTTTGTTTTGCGGGATCACTGCAAGCTCGTTACCGAACCCCATAGGATCGGTACCAACCCTTCTCTGAGAACCCGTCTTTGCTTTTGATCTTGTTTTCTTTATTTTTGTCTTTGCTTTTAGTGCATGCCAGCAGAAGGACGTCAAGTTGTCTCTAATTAAATAGTAGACTCTGAACCCGAGCGATCCTTCCACCGATGTTTAAGAAAAAACAAAGCAATGTCTACCGCTAAAGAGATCGCCCAACAGATGGCCCAAATCTGAGCTGAGATGGAGTGGCTCCAAGCTGACAGAGATCGTGAGCGAGAGCACACTACTCAACTACGAGAGTAGTTGAACGCCATTTTGAGGAATGCAAAGCAATACATGCACCCAGAACTGAGGGTGCCAGAATCAACCATAGTGCTCCCAGAAATAGAGAAAGCTTTTGAGATCAAATCTCAATTTATATCCTTAATCGAAAGGGCTCAGTTTGAGGGGAAACCCACTGAGTGACCAATGGAACATATTAGAAATTTTATTGATTTATGTGACACTATTGCTGCTGACGGTGTCTCTTTTGAATATGTTATGTTGAAAGCTTTCAGGTGGTCACTTACAAGAAAGGCCATGAGCTGGTTAGAAAACCTGCCTCCCAAGTCAATAAAAAAGTGGGAAACTTTGCATGACTTACTCATGAAAAAGTTCTTTCCACTTTCCAAGACTACGGAGCTAAGGAAGCGCATCACCTCATGCTACCAGCTGCCTAATGAGACCTTTGTGGAGACTTGGGAGAGATTCAAGGAGATGTTGAGACAATGCCCTACCCATGGGCAACCACAATATGTACTCCAAGAAATCTTCTTCCAAGGGATCAATGCTGAAACGAAGAACCGCATCAATCTACACACTGCTTGCAGTTTTATTGAGCTGGATCCCAAGAATGCATGAGCGTTGCTTGACAAATTGACCAACTATGATGCTATGTATGGCACACAACAAGCCCAACAGCCCCAACAAAGGCTCTATAATCCAAACAAGGATGAGATCGACCCTGAAGTGAAGCACCAATTCCTACAAGACGAGATCAACCGCCTAAAGAAGCAGGTAAGTTATCTTAAATCATCTCCGTCTTGTTTAGAATGCGGGTCTCAAGCCCATGCTACTTCTGCCTGCACTAACTTGCAACAGGTACGTGCTACTGAGGCATATGAAGAAGCTAACTACATGAGAGGATCCTATGGGAACCAAGCACATAATTCTTATCCAGGGAGGAGTAACAATCAGCCCACTTGGGGCAACTATGCACATGGCCAAGGGAGCCAACCTCCTCAGCAAGAACAAAGGGGTCCACCTTATAGGCCTCCAGGCTACCAAGAGCCTCCATCCTTGGTGCACGTACTCCATGAAGGGATCAATGGCGTGAAAAACGAGATTAATGGAGTCCGGGCTGACCTAAATAATCAAATGAAGGGTGTACAAGCCCAATTGGGAGAGTTAGATACATGGAGAAAGAGCGTCAACTCCCAACTCCCAGGCCGTCCCGAAGAGAACTCGAGAGGCCAGATTGCAACCATACACCTAAGAAGCAAGAAGGAGCTGCCAAACCGAGCCAAATCTACAGATACTGAGCACGACAACGAAGATAACGCCCTAGATAAACCCGTTACCGACCCCACAAGGGTCGATACCAGGGCTCAACTATCTGTTAACAACCCTCATAGGGTCGATACCGATCCATCCAGGCCAGGTAAGTCTTCTGAACTGAACTCTCAACTCGTTACCGACCCCCTAGGGTCGGTACCGACCCTTCTCCATCACTAGTCGACTCGGTAAAGCCTCGATCCGGACCTCTTTCGGTTCCAAGTCCCTCAAAGACTCTTCCTTTCCCGACCAAGAAAGCTAATGATACCACGGAAGGAAAGTTTAGACGATTTGTCAAAGTTCTTCAAGGCTTAAATATTTCTATGCCATTCACTGAAGCACTAAGTGAGATGCCTGCTTATACCAAAATTTTGAAAGACATCTTAAGCAGGAAAAAGTCCATCACAGAGCTTACCAATGAGGTTCAATCCATAGAGCTTCCAGAAAAGCTAGGCGATCCAAGTAAGTTCGCTATCACTATTGGTATTAGAGCTTATCAGTTTAAAGCTTTATGTGATCTAGGTGCTAGTGCGAGTCTCCTACCACTTTCAATATGGTCCAAAGCCAATATGGGACCGCTGGAACCTGTCAATATGAATCTCTACATGGCGAATGGATCCTGTGTCAAGGCTATTGGAGTTGTTGTGGATGTTCCTATCCAAGTTGGAAAATTCTTTGTTCCCAATGACTTCATAGTGATGGAGATGCCAAAAGACCCTGTGGTGCCAATCATACTTGGAAGACCATTCTTAGACACCGTAGGGGCGAGAGTAGATGTGAAGAAGGGACTTCTCACATTTGATATTGGGGAGGAGAAGGTTGAGTTTTACTTCAATCCAGTTGTGAACGAGGTTGCTAGATGCAATACTAAAGGTCCTACTGACCCATCTTAGCTCGATATCAACCCTTCCCTGAGTACAAAATAAGGCAAATGCAAGGAAAAGACACCTACCGAAGGTCCTACCGACCCACCATGGGTCGGTACCGAACCCAGCATCACAACTAAATTTGACCAGCACGTTATTGAGCCATTTCTTGACCCAGATAGGTCGGTAACGACCCCATCTACCTCGTTATCGAGCCCTTCTCTGAGCAACCCAGGTGAGTTTTCTTGCTCTGATTTTTTAGATTCTGGTCATGATCCTTTCTCTCATCCTTCTTTTACAACTCCTACTACTATGCATACTGTGAGAGAGTCGAAACATCCATGATTTTCGGACTTTTCTAACCCTTATGTAGGATTAACGAGCATACTTGTTGATGATAGACGACCACATCTCTTGGAAAGGGGCTTTGATGCTGTTTCAGCCAAGTATGGGGTTTGTCATGATCCCTACAAAGCTGGAGAGAAGCCACCTTAGGCGCTTACGGGAGACAACCCGCTTTTCTTTTGTTTTCTTAGATCTTTTTGCTAGCTTTCTTTTGACTTGTTTTAGAGTAGATTAGTGTAGTAGGGATAACATTTTTGCTATAACATGACTCAGGTAAATACAAGAAGAAGAAGTGCTACACAGAAAATTCATGTACTCAGAAGAAGTGTAAAAGATGAAGAATTAGAGAACGAACAGTTTTGGCTCGGTACCGACCCCTACAGATAATCGAGAAAATTTAGCAAACACTCCTTAGTGATCAATGGTTTCAAAACAACTTCAGTTTGTCTTTGTGAGTTTCTTCTTCCTTATCCTCTTTATCTTTCTATGTCTTTGCTTTAAACAGTGAGGACATTGTTTGGTTTAAGTATGGGGTATGGGAAAAGGCAACTCGGTTTTGTGTCAGTTTTTATTTTTTTTGTTTTTGTTTTGTGTTTTAGGATTGATAATATTCCACTTAGATGTCCTATAATAATGATTTTACTTGCTTGATCATGTAATTCCTTTAGCATGTTTTGATAGCTATGCCTACATCATGTTGAAAAGTTGTTGTTTTTATGTGGATATTTAGCTTGTGATATAATTAAGCACATATGATCTTAGGTAGAAGTGACTTGAATCCAACAAAATTACCTTGTGAGCATATTTAGCCTTGATTTTCTTGTGTGATTTACTCTCCTTATGTATATTATCTCTTGATATTGATTTGGTTATCTATTTCTTGAAACCTTAATGAGATATTAGTTCATTGCATGAAAAATCATATGATGGAGAACTTATTTTTCATGAGCCTTATTACTTCATATCCACTTTTATGTTATTCCTCTTTTTTGAAGCCAAGTTGAGCCTTAAGCCTATTTTTATAGCTCCACAAAATTGTTTCCTAGCCGATATAGCTTGACCCTATCCGGGGATTAGGACTTGGTATTGGTTGGTGTGATGGTTTTATTGAGTGAGATTGTTTGGTTCAAGTGTGGGGTCATATGGGTGGGGTAAAATGAAAGTCTTGCAGTTTATCTTGTAAAAGGAGTTTGGTTCCTTAAATGCACTTACCGAAAGAAGAGAAGATAAGAATCAATACAGACATTGTTACCAAACCCAGTTGGGTCGATATCGAGCTTCCCAGAGAAAAAATATTCAGCAGAAAAATAAGAGAAAAAGAAACAGAAGAGAAAAAGATAAAAGAAGTGTTGAGTAAAGTATAATGTGCATGAGCCAAGTTTTCCTTGTTGTTATAAGCAAGATTAGTGGGATAAAAGGGTTAAAGAGATGAAGTGTGCATAATGTTTGAGAGAGTTTGTTGATCTCTTATGAGAGTTTTTGGTGAAATGTGTGAGTTTTTAGGAGTCTTTATTCCCGGATATTATTAGCACCACATAACCAAAATATTTGCACGCCTTATTGTTATTACCAAGCTCCATTACAACCCGGCCGAATGGAAGCTTCTATGAAGTTTTTCATTGAGCCTAAGTTCTCTTGATGGTTTTACTTGTTTTGACATCTTTGGTGGAGAGTTTGGTGATATAAGTAACAATTTCTATGAGTTTTTGCATATTGGATTGAGTTGAGAGTTGTTATTCTATGCCTAAACATATGAGAGTTGAGTCAAACACATTATCCCTTGTGAGGTTGGATTTGTAGTTGCTTTTGCTTGAGGTTTCTGTATATGTGTGATGACATTTAGATTCACTTGTCTATTTCTACTTGTGCTTATGATGTTGTTTTTGATCAGGGCATAGTCTTGAAGAGCTTGTTGTTGGTTTTGGTTGAGGACAAGCAAGTCTAAGTATGGGGTATTTTGATGTCCGCCTTTTTAGTTGTGTTTTAGGGTGTGTTTTAGTTTGTTTGAGTCTTTTTCTTTAGTTTTTGTTTTGTATTGTTTTGAGTCGTTTGTGTAGGTTTTCGTATTTCCTTAAGATATGGAGTCTACATAAGCTTTGGTGGTGTTTATAGGTTTTGGAGTTGTTTTGAAGCATATTCAAAGAAGAGGAGGAAGAGCACTTAAGAGATGAAGTGAAGATCAAAGTACAAGTTAAGAATGAAGTATGAAAGTCAGTTATCGAGCCTTAGGAAGAAGAATCAAGGCAAGAAGAAGGATAACGACCCAGTTACGAGCACGGTAGCGAGCCAGTTTTACACTACAGAGGGGGTCATTACCGAAGTCACATGTTCGGTACCGAGGTTCAGCAAAACAATGAAGTGTGAAGAATTCAACAAAGTTCTACCGACCCTGATGGGTTCGGTACTGAGGGGTCCCGTGTTGGTAGCGAAGGTAGAGTCGGCGAGTCTAATGATCTTTTATCCCTTGTTTTAGATAGTTTTAAGGGATATATATTTTAGAAATTTTTTTCCTTATAGATAGCTTTTAGATAGATTAGTTTCTCTATAAATACTCTTGTCCAAGCCTTAGTTTTCTTACACTACAAGTTAGAGAAGTTAGAGGAGGAGAAGGAGAGGAGAGAAGAGGCGTGAGATAGAGTAGAGATAGAGAGATGTGTGGAACGAGTTTTGAATTCAGTTTTGTAAGTTTCCTTTCATTAATATAGTAGCTTTGTTTCTAATTATTATTAGTGAGTAGTCTGTCTCCCTAAGGTTGGAGTTAACCCAACAATGGTTGTGCATGCTTGCTCTTGATCATGACTTGATTGTTTTTATTGCATAAATCTTCTCTCTTGTTCCTTACTCCTTGAAACGAAAGTGGATAAGGAATTTCTCATTCATAGTTGAAGCGAAAGCACAAACCTCGAATCAGAATAGTCAATTTAGGATTTTGAAGCGAAAGCGGATCTATCCTAGTTGAAGTAAAAGAGATTAGATAGTAAGTTTATTTATTGAACGAAAGTTAGTTAATTTACTTGCTTAAGTTGACGAAAGTTGACACCTTTATGTGATAAAAGCATGATCTTTGTGTTTCATGGGTGTTATCATTGCATGATTGTTGTTGTGGTGATACCTTAACCTTAGATTTTCTCTTTTATTGATAAAAATCCTTGCTTTTCTCTCTTACTTGCGCTCTAAGATTGAACAAAATTTGATATTGACTTTCTCATGTGGACGAACCTGACTTCGCTATACACAGTGGGGTCTTGACAATAAATTTATTTGTTGTCAATAAAACCCTCTCAACAAGAAGGGGAGATTGAAGGCTTGTGGATAAAATGTGAGATTGTGTTGTAATTGTTAAGATTAGTTCCTCCATATTGAGATCTGATTTTGCAAGAAGTTAGTTTTCTTTTATTGTTTCTTTGATGATATTCAAGAATTTATGGCAACATAATAAGTGTGTTACATATTGACTATGACAAAAAAGGGGTCAAAGAAAGTTGAAGTGAATGTAAAGATCTACAAGTAAAATTAGATTTTTCTTTGAAATTACAAGCTTCTCTTTAGATTGAAAAGTTAGTTTTCTTATAATGTTTGGTAAGAAATCATTGCCAAAATTTGGATGACCATTAAAATAATATGATGCACTTTACACACTACAAACAAAATTTGTGAACAGGTAAGCTTGCTAACTTTCATAGACTCAGAAATAAGAATATCTTATTTTATGCACAATGAATAAGAGAATTTACAACAACTTGATGATAAAATATAATCTTTACATTATTTGTAATTAGGAGACTAGACATAGGAGTGCTTTTTGTCGTGGCTTTCAGGCCCCAATAATTAAACTTGCACTCTCATGAAATATATAGTAAGGCAAAAGCCAAAAAAAACAACTAATTAGTCATTACTTAAAACAACATGCTGATAAAATTAGCCCATATGAGATTCGAACCCACATATTTGTGCCTAAGCACATTACTCTTCCATTTGATGACAACTTTGTTTTTCTTATGTGTGATGTCGATTGTTTTTATGTGGTTGAATGCCTTTAATGATAATTTTTTTTATCAAAAGGTTGTCATCAAGACATTTTGATGACACTTTTTGCCTTTAATTATATTTTTTATCATCAAAAAATTGTCATCAAGGCATTTGATGACAATTTATGACAAATTGATGATAGTGATAATAGTGACGATAGAGATGATAGAGATGATGGTCAATGCCGGTCCAACGGTCGGTCAACACCGGTCAATGGATGGTCAACGACCGAGTCAACTCTGTGGGTGGTGGGGTGGGGGGTGGGTGATGGTTTTTTTTTTGCTATTTACCTAATTTTTGCATTTGCTTAACAAGTACCTAATTATCTTTTTTTGCCATTTACTTAATTGAGCCTAAAAGAAATTTATACTTGTTTTAAAATATTTTAAATTTGTTATCTTCAATTTTAATTATTTGTATAAGGAAGTTTTCAAAAGATATTCTTATACTAAATAGATATTGTTTGATGTTAAAGATAAATTTAAATAGCTAAAGAAGAACTTAATAGAAAAGTTTAAATATTAGGAATAAAAATTAATTTTGTAAATTTGAGGTGGGGCCAAAATCGTTCGGATGGCTCGAAAAGGTACAACTTTAATATATAGTTATAGATAGATTGATGATATGTAGATGTAAATAGTTGGGTTGGGGAGGGAATGGACCGAAATATACCAAAAACTAGTCCAGTGGAATCCGATCCGAAACCCAAAAGTAAAGAATGAATGCATGGTATTGGATACCAAGAGTTGCAATAAATCAAAATCCAACTCATTACACATAAGGAACCCTAAGAGAGAGAGAGAGGCGACGGAAATAGGGTCACAAGCAGCGGCAGATCTAGGGGGCATGGCTGGGCAGATGCCCCTCCATTCGCCGGAAATTTTAATACGGAGCGTCGGGACTAGCGGTAGGAATGGAGCGGGGCGGAAGTAGGGGCAGGAATGGGGGCAATGATTGGGAGGTCAAACTGTCGGATCCAGGCGCTGGCGAATGAGGTCTGACTGCGTGAGGGCATCGGCGGAGGCAACCCTAATTGTAGGTTGAAGACGAAATCGTCTCTTACTTGAATAGACACCGAATTGTTTAGGTCCACAATAATTATCTTAAGTTTAATTGATATGGGCTTGATGATATGGTCTTGGTGACTTACCTTTGCAAGTAGATACCAGTTTGATATATTTTGGTCGTTTTCGAATATTACTCTTTTACACAGTTATGGGCCTGCAAGTTATTTTTTAATTTTTTTGTTGTGAAAAATCTGGTTATTCTAGGGTTATTTTTACAGTTTTTACTCCCCTCTCTTTTGTACTACTTTGTAGATCGGGGATCAAATGAGAATTATTCTTATCATGTAAAATGAGAACAAGTCTCATCCATTGATTTTGTGAGATTAAGGGCCTAGATGGGCTGCTATCAACACTCACACTCCTTTGTTTTTTAAAGCTGAAATGGTACTTCTGTTATTTTACTATTCTTTTATTTTTAATTTTACCTTTCAGCCCTAAATTGCTCCTCCCTCTCTATGTGTTGAATGGAGACGTGATGAATGACAAGGACTTCGTGCGAGATTAATCTTGATCCATCTTTCGATCTCAATCTCACTTTCGATCACGATCTACCCTTCGTTCGATACATACTCTTCTTCCAAATTGAATGCACAATGAATTTAGGTAAGTGGTTATGAAAAATACTTAAGAAGAGTTTACATTGGTGGATGATTTGTTGCTCTCAAATAATTCCTAAAATTGTTGTTGTTTATGCTTCTTTATTGCTTGAGATCATGGAGAAATGTGTTGTACTCTTGGTTTTGAGATTGGAAACAAAATTTTATAGAAACTAGAATTAAAATTTGTATGCTTATTTGATTGCCCACAAAGTGTTTGATAAAATGTCTCAATGAGCATTTTGGGTCTAATGAGTTAAGTGTTGCCTTTGTGAGAGGGCAAGAAATTAACACATGGAACGTGTCCTCCTCCGTGCCTCTACATGAAATTCTTCATTTTAGAAATTAGCAGCCTTGTGTTACCGGAATGTGGTTCGCTTCAAGCCTGGTTTTAGTTGGTAGACCGTTACGGGCTACTTTCCACATGAAATTCTTCATTTTAGGAGGGATATTTAGTCGATTTATCCATTCTAAGTTAATTTTGGGTTCTCCTTTTGATTGGTGGAGCCACTGCATGGCGGAGTGGGTGGAATACCACCCATTTTTACTTGGTTGTCAGTGCAATCTGTCAGGTAATTTGTTAATGGGGTTGATAATTTTGGATATGTTGTCGAGGTCATCCGCTGAGACGACCTCAGCCAACTTCTCCGTGTTCCATGAGTTATCTTCCCGGAGGTATGCCTCTACAGGTTCCTCCCAGTCAATAAGGGTTTCGACTCCGGGTTTTGGGTTAAGGGAACCATTTCCGGTCCAATTATCTTTCCAAAATCGGATGGTTTTACCTTCTCCCACTTGCCAGATTAGGCCTTTTACGAAGAGGTCTCTTAGGCCAACAAGTTTATCCCATTGCCAGGATGTGTTTTGTTTTTTCTTATAGTTTAGGATGCTTTTTGTTTTGAGGTATTTTTCAGTCATTATTTTGACCCAAATGTTGTTTGGCTCCGCTAGGATCTTCCAAAGCAGCTTCATTTGAAGTGTTGGGTTCATTTCGGCCGCTTTAGCAATTCCCAGCCTTCCATGGGAGGGAGGGCGACATGTGGAATTCCAGCTAATAAGAGGCTTATAGTTGTTTTCCTTGTTCTAAAAGAAGTTTTTGTTTATCCGGTCAAGTTCCTTCAAAGTTGCTTGTGGTACTAGGAACGATTGCATAATGAAGTTTGGTTGTGTAGATAGGTTTGCTTTGATTAGAGTTTTCCGCCCTTCTTGTGAAAGTGCGTTGGCTTTCCATTTTGCTAGTTGGGATTTGGTTCGTAAAACTATCGGTTTAAAAGTATTTGGGTTACTCTCCCGTTAATTATCGGGCATCCTAGATATTTGTCAAGTGACGGTGTTTGTTATTTGTAATATTTGTTTTATTTGCTCCTTTGTGTTATTGTTAGTGTTTTTGGTCACTTGGAAAGCGGATTTATGGAAGTTGACTTTCTGTCCGGATATTTGACAATAGTCTTCAATAATATCCTTAATCTTTTTACATGATTGACCGTTAGCTTTAGCAAAGATAATGATATCATCTGCAAAATTCAGGAAGGGGATTTTTGTTCCATTCCTCGAGATTTGGATCCCGATGTCACTTTTTCGATTAGCGCTCCATAAGTTGAGTTGTCTAGCCAAAACCTCGGCAGCGAGGATGAATAAGTATGGCGAAACGGGATCCCCTTGTCTAAGGCCCCATTGAGGGTAGAATTGTTCTGTCGGTCCGTTGTTGACAAGGACTGAGAAAGAGACTGTTTCAACACATTCTCGGATCCATCCCACGAATTTATCATTAAATCCGAATTTACGGAGTATTTCAGCTAGGAATTCCCAACTGATCCTATCATAGGCTTTTTCCATGTCGAGTTTGATCGCAATCCACCCCTCCTTCCCACGTTTGTTTCAGAAGGAGTGGAAAATTTCATGTGCGATGAGCGTGTTATCGTGGATACTCCTGTTCTGGACAAAGGCCCCTTGCATTGGGTGAACGAGTCTATTGAGCACACTTTTAAGCCGGTTTGTTAGGATTTTCGAAATTATTTTATAGATTATATTGCATAGAATGATTGGCCTGTAGTGATTAGTTGAGTTGGGATTATCACATTTAGGTAACAGAGTTATAAATGTATGATTTATTTGTTTCAAAATCTTGCCCGTGTGAAAGAAACTTTTAACAGATTTGGTCACATCCGGGCCAACAATATGCCAGTAATGTTTATAGAAGCTTGCCGGCATTCCATCCGGGCCGGGCGATTTACCATCCCCGACGTCAAATAACGCATTCTTAATTTCGGTGTTTGTTACCGGTTTTGTGAGTTTCGTGTTGTCTGCTTCAGTTACTTCTTTTTGGATAGTTTGGGTCATACTTTGCAGTTTTCTGTGGTTTATTTCCAAGTCCTGAAAGCGGTTTTGGAAGTCCCTTTTGATTGTTTTGATGTTTTCTAGTCCCGTGATTTGCGTTCCCTCTGCTGTACGGATTTCTTTGATATTGGTTCTATTTCTTCTACCGCTTGCAATCCGGTGGAAGTATTTCGTATTTTTGTCATTTAGTTTTATGTGGGTGTGTTTGGCCCTTTGTTTCCAATAGGAGTTGTGGAAGTTGATTAGGCATGTTCTTTTTTGGCCAATCTTTCCTGCTTTTGGAATAGTTTGGTGTTTTTTATTTTCTATGATATCTTTTTGAATTTGAATTAGATCTTCGTCTAGTTTTTTTATTTGTTCAAAAGTATTTCCAAAAGTATGCTTATTCCATGCTTTTGCTTTACTTTTAAGGAGTTGTGTTTTTTTGGTGAGATTAAACATATGCGATCCACTAGCGTTATAACGCTAGGCTTGTTTGATGACGTTCTGGAAATCTTTTCTAGAAGTCCACATCATTTCAAATTTGAATGGTTGTGCTTTGAACGGAGCTCATGTAGGGAGATCGCACGAGATAGGGCAATGATTGCAGGTTGAGAAAGCGTGGTTTTTCGTCGCTATGGATGGGTACCATTGAATAATTTGGTTACTGACCAATGTGCGGTCTAATTTCTCAAACGTAGTATCTTCGAGATGGTTTGATCTTCTCCAAGTAAATTTGTTTCCTAATGTTGGGTTGTCGCAAACGTCATAGTCGTTTTTAAATTTAATGAGCCGTTCAAACCTGGAATGGTTTGGGCTTGCGCCCCCTTTTTTCATAGAGGTGTTGGATTTCATTAAGGTCTCCCATAATGATGCATGGAAGGTTACAATTCTGGATAAACTCTTTGAGCTTCGTCCAGAACTGATCCTTTTCTTGTGCCCTTGGCGGAGCATAGGCAAAAATAATGATCAATTCGTTATTAGTTACCAGGTTTGTATAATGGAAGCCAATGAAGCGTTCATCTTTGTGGAAAGTTTGAATCCTTTCATTCGAGAGTTGTGCCCCCTTCCAGAGGACACAGATCCCTCCAACGAATCCGTTTGCTGGCATAAACTCAATGGAGTCAAAACCAGCTTTTTGCCATGATTTACATTCTGGGGGGTTTGAGATTTTGTTTCAACTAGCGATTTTAGTTGGATATTATCAAGGCGGCATAAAGTGCAGACCTCGGTCCAGAAAGACCTACGCTTCATGCCCCTACGGTTCCACAAGGCTAGCTTCATAAAAAACTGATCTTGGTGTGGTTTTTGGCCGTTAATTTTCTTAGTTTTTTCGTTGGTGTTGAGTCCCATATTTTAAAGTGCTTTTTTGTTCTTTTAATGTAACCCCCGGTCGTTCCATTGGTTTTAGCCACTAGGGATTTTGTTCCTTTTAGATTTGGCCTAGTGTAGCAAGGACACCGCACAATTAGTAAGACACTTGTTACAACTGGCCTTTTGGTTGGTGTGGTTGTACCATCCATGAGATTTAGAGTGCTCATAGATGGGTGCCACAAATAAATTCCGTTAGTTCATGCTCTAGGCATGGTGCACCAGATTCCGGTTTGGTGTTTGGTTCGGGTATTTTCTACCACATGTTTCGTCTTTAGACGGTTTTCATTAAAATTGTTGTGCATACTCTCCTTTTGAGATGCTTGGGTTTTTATTCCCAAATTGTTTTGTTTTTTCATATCAAACGAGCTGGTTTTTGAAGAGAGTTCGAGGGCATCGGAAGCGAAACCAATTGATTGTGACACACTGTTGCGATTAGAAGTTGTGTACAACACCTTAAGGCTGCATGAGTTTTGGATATTAACAATGGGTTCACCATATATTGCACTGCTAGGCTGCAAATAAAGTGGTTTGATGTCCCACAAGAAAGACAAGCAAATGAAATATACATTAGTCTGCATGTACACACACAACAGAGAGTGATTATATTTCGCCTGGGCTATAAGCAGGTGTTTTAAGAGATTTTTTTTATCAAAGGGGGTAAAGAGATGTTGATCAGAGCATACCAACACCACATCCCAAACCGAGTACAGGATTCATATGAAATTTTATTAAAAACACAAGTATTATTCCAACTTTCTCTGTAGACAGTAACAGGGCATCTAACAACCACATAAGCACAATACCTTTCAAGATTCAACACATGAGCCCAGAAAGGGGACCAGACTTTAGGTTGGATTATGGACCTTGGGATCCATTCCAAGCAAAGAGAATCAAACAAGGATTGAAAATAAGTAACAGGGAAGGCAAAGAAATGGTAGTTGTGGAGATAGACTTTATACATCTGAAAATGGATGACAGTAAACCTGATTGAAGACGGTGAGGAGGAAAGCTAGGGAGCGCAGAGAGAGGAGCGGCCGCAGAAGACCCCCTCACCAACGACCCTATACACCACCACCAGGAGCAGAGAGCCCCACCACCACCAATCACCGGTGACAGCTGCCGTGGGAGCCACCAACTCCAAAAAGATGCTTTGAGGGAGCAACTCCAATTTAGAGAAGAGGGATAAGAGCAAGGCAGATTTTTCCTACCAAGAGAGCAGCACTCCATGAAGTTGCGAAGTCCCAACGCCCGGAACAAGCGCCGGCAACACCAACCGGGGACTCGATTCACCCGCAAGATGCAACGTAGACAGGGCGGTTGGCCCAACACACAGTGGCTTGGGAGGAATTTGTAGCAGAGCAGCCCCGAAATGCGAAGGAGGACGGGCTGCGGGGTCATTTTCTTCACGGATCTGCAGGTTGTAGTCGAATTCCGACACATCTACATGAACCGCCATTCAACCAGGAGGAGAAGGAGGCGGGATCTTAACCGGTTTTTAAGGATTTTCCGACGACGAGTCTTTACCGGTGCAAACAGGCGTGGGGCGTTAGGGGATGAACCATTATCTGATATTTCCTTCCAGTTCAGGCGAAGGAGGCGGTTTGGGTGCTCAGATGCCCGATGGAGATGGCGAGGGTCTGGGGTAGCGGACTTTTCTCCGCTAGGGTTTTGGCCAAGAGAAGGGAGAAGAGGAGTGCGTGAAAGGTGCATACTTTAGGAGGCGTCATTTCCTTTCTGCATTGAACTGGTTTTGGGGATGTTTTCTAAAATTGTTGTTCTTTATGCTTCCTTATTGCTTGAGGTCATGGAGAAATGTGTTGTACTCTTGGTTTTGAGATTGGAAACAAATTTTTTATAGAAACTAGAAGTAAAATTTGTATGCTTATTTGATTGCCCACAAAGTGTTTGATAAAATGTCTCAATGAGCATGTTTTGCTAAAATGTCTTGGAATATTTTCAGTGATGCTTTTGTGTATATGTCTATGCCTAGTTATCCAAATTGACTAGAAGGAGATTGTTTTGAATTAACAATTAGTACCCTTGTGACCTTTGCTAGGTCGCTTCACTTACAATACATATTGTTATTTTATATGAACCGCATTGTTATTTTCAGTGAACCTTCTTGTTTAATATTATGAACCACATAGACAATATTTGTAAACCAACTGAAAAACGGTATTTGCACATTTTTACTAGATCTCATCTTCCCCACCCCCCTTATTAACATTAGAATTGATAGAGATTGCAAAATAAAGATTTGTTTATGTTTTTTGCATTTCAATTTGAAGGATTTGGGTAGAAAAAGTGTTTGATTTATTCAAACTTGTTTGATTTCCCACCAAGTGTTTGATAAAATGCCTAAACCTTTTTTCCCCATAAAAACCTAAAATCTTGCTTGATTGCTTGAATGTTTGATGGCTATTAGTTATTTGTTGCACATTCATAGGTTGCTTAAATCAATGGCTATTAGTTTTACCTCTCTTTCACTCTTATGTCATTATTTAAAAGTAAAAGAAAAAAGAGGTGATAAGGGAATTTGTTGTTGTATAATTGATGTCTATGTTGTCTTTTTGTTCTTCTTGGGGACATGAATATTTGACTATGTTGAGCTGGCTTACGTTACCTCTATCTCAACCACAAATTTATAGAATATGTCCAAGATAATTAGATAACTTTCTAAACTAGTAAACTCAAAATAATACCACTCTTAATTGGCTGAATATGTTATTGAAATCCAATGTTGGTTGGACAAAATCAAATGTTGTTAAGAGCGACGCACAAGAGGACCTAAAATTCAATGGCTATTTGGTAATGTTGCTTTATTCAACATAATTGAAGATTAGGTGATGTTTTACATGCAGAAGAGTATAATCTTACATTTTCATATATTGTTGTTATTTTACATGAACCGCATTATATTTTTCTATGAACTTTGTAGTGTAATATTATGAACCATAATGACATTATTTGTGAACCAAAAGAAAAACGGTATTTATTACATTTTTGATTGCTAGTTATGTGTTCCTGGTTATTTCTAAATTAGCTTAATTTTTTCCTTTTTTTTTATTGTAGGTTGTTCATCAAGTTCAAGTCACCCTAACTTGTCTCATTCGGATAATAATGTAAGTATTGATGGAGTTTCATTGAAGAGACTTGATAATGATGTTAGTGTTGATGGGGTTCCATTGGATGATCCTGATGAAGCTAGTGATGCCTACACTTATAACAAGATTGTTCTTATTTCATTCCCAATTGTCCACACATGTATAAACAACACGAAGGTCAATATTTTATCACATTGGATGAAGGCATCTCCTTTTACACGCAGTATGCCTCTATTTGTGGTTTTGATAGTCGGCATGACGGCTCTCGTACAGACTCAACTGATAATATTATAATAGTATAAATTAAAATAACATGTACACAAATATAATTTAATATCATAGTTAGTATTCAATCAACCTACAAGTATAAATCAAAATAACATGTACATTTAACAACGCATGAACCAAACTAAAATGTACTATGAACCATACTGTTTAGTAGCATGAACCAGAGCCTAAAGTTGCATGAACCGAACTTTGAATGACTTATTCAAACTTTAATACATTGGCATGCGTGGAGTATATACTACACAATAATATTAACCTATTCTTAAACAAGCATGAACTAAGCATTTGAAATGCAATGAACCTATACTTTTAAATATAAAAATAATAATAGAACTAACAAGTTTCACTGATTGTCTTCTCATAATATGCATCATCGAAATATGTATCATCAGAACATCATGTGCTTCTTCTTCACTTTCACATCCTTCAAACTCCAAGCTACCGATTAGTGGAGTTGAAAGCTTTAGCATTTTCTTTCCTCGCGGACTTTGACGTGTGGGGCTAACTTGTTTCTTTCTTTTCAAGCCTTTCGAAGTTGTCACTTTCATATACAAAAAATAGAATAATTTACAAGTTTATACATTCGTAAAAATACAAAATATAACACAAATAATATAAAGGTACTGTTAAATGAATTTTCATGAACCTAAGTGTGAATTTTCATCCTACGTACCAATATAAGAGCATAAACTATAATATGAAACTTCAAAATACAACACACATTAGAAGTATTTTTTTACTAAATCTTATGAACCTTATTGGCAAAAATTATGAGCCTAATAGAATAAGAACATGAACCATAGACTAATGAGCACAACAAGTACATTATATACAAAAGAATAAAACGAGTGAGCCTTTTGGCCTATATTTGTACATGAGACATGACAATACTGAAAAAGGAACCATATCATTTGCAAACTTGAACCACTATGACGTGTTTTATGAACCACACATCAAGCTTAATGATAAATACTATGAACTTGTAAAAAACTACTTCATTAACCTTTGTCTTGAACATTCTTGCTTCGAATTTCTCTCTCTTGTACTGTACCTGAACAAACACATTAATATCAATATCATGTGCTATTTTGACCAAATAACAAGTTGCAAGTCTAATAATACCTTATTATTCAATAACATGAACCGAATTATACAATAGCATGAACCTTATTAATCAATAGCATGAACCTTATTATAATAATCTAAAAAAGATTCTTCAACATTTAATATCAATATCCTGTAGCATTTGTGGAGTTTTTCTCAACGTGCAGATTTCCAGTTACAAGTACAACCTAACAAAGAATCTTCAACATTTAGCTGAATTGGAATGAGGGATATTGATATTAACTACAAATCAGATATGCTGACATTAACACCAATTTGAAAATAAAAGCGTTGGTCCCTAACAGCTAACATTAACGCACTGGTCCATGGAACAGTTATGCTTATGCGCTGGTCTCAACTACACATCAGTTACAGAAGTAGCTACAATTGCCAATCTGAACCCAATTTTAAACCTAAATCAACACCAATTTGAAAGCGTTGGTCTCAATCAACACCAATTTGACAACTTGCATTAGCAAAACCGGCTTCTTAGGGGGCGGAAATTGCAACTAAATACCAACAATCAACTAAATACGAACAATCAAGTTCATTTAGCACATCAATCAAGTTCATTCAATTGCCTAGATTGCTAGAGCCCTAACCAGAAGAGGAGCTCGTAGGAGAGGTACCTTCGGTGTCTGCCGAGTTCGTAGGAGATGTACCTTTGGTGTCTTTTGGCGATGTTGGCGCAAGAGATGTCGACGGGAAAGGCGAGGTTTACCGGCGATGTTGGCGGAAGAGATGTCGACGGCGACGAAGAAGAATGCAAGGTCGGGTCTCCCAGATCGCCCAGATCTTGAGAAGGAGGAGAGAGACTACGAATTTGTCGCTTGAACGGACACTAGAGGGAGAAAGAACTTTGTGGGGAAATTTCGTCTTCTAACATTAAAATTAGAATATTTACTCAATATGTCATTCACTAATCCGTCCCTTATATTTTTCTCTTTCGGAAATTTCGCCTGGTGACCCCCAAGTTAAGGCAAATTCGCATAGTACCCAACAAGTTATTAAAATTCACCTGGTAACCCTCACTTCTTTGAAATTTTTGCCTCATACCCTAATTGTTAACTTTAGCAAAACACGTTACATTTCCGTTTAAAAATAAAAGCAATCCTTTTTACGACACCTTGTTCTCTTCTAAAAAAGCTTCTCGATGCCCTCTTTTTTCTCCGATTCAATGTCGACGACAACAATTTAGAACAAAGGAAGAACAAGCTAAATGGAATATTCTCAGGGAGGTAGAGAGGAGAGCCACGACGACGGCAAATTTGGGCTATGGTTGTCCCGACAGATTGGGACAACGGAGATGGCGCTCGAGCCTCATGGACTAGATGAGGGCATTGAGGGAGCGAGATGCTTTTTTGAGGTATGAATTTCGTTCCCTAATTTTTTGAGGTATGAATTTCATTCTTCAATCCTCATATTCTCAAATTCAGTAATTTAAGGGTTTCAGATGGATTTAGGGTTTAATGTCATGTGAGTTGTTGTTGGTCTTCTAATTAATCTGAATGTTCTATTATGACAAAGGAAACACGTAAAATCCAGCCATAAGGCTATTGTGTTCCATTTGAATCTCACAAGAGTCAATTTAGGCATAATCACTCACTACAGCAGAAATATGTGACATTAAGATAGCCTTTGTTAATTAAGGTATCAACCGAGTAGGAATTGGCATAAGGTCATGTAACACCCCCTTCCTACCCTGGAGGTATTACCGCCAGTAACCCCGATTAAGACTAAACCAAAGCTACCCAAGGCTTTAAACTCTCTGAACAAACTAAAAATCTGAAAGCTGGATTCATTTAAATCAAAAGTATGAAAATGAAAAGACCACAAAATGTCGTAAAAGAACTTAATCTTTATTACTCGATAACTCAAACTTTACAAACTTTAAGAAAACGTTACAATGGAATAAATACAAATGGTCTTATAACAATATTAGCTTTTATGACAAGATGATAGAACAATTTTCTATCTGAACAAAGTCTTTAGTATGTAAATTCTTAGCTTCTTCTTTCCCAAGATAGCTTTGTAGTGGCCCAACTATAAACTTCTCTCAAACAGAACTTCTAGAAACTTTTCTTCAACTTCTTGATCCACTTATCAAATCAACTTCCAAGAAATACCTGATGTGTCGTATACAAACGGTGGAAACCAGCCGACCATGCAATTGAATAAAGTAGTCGGGTTAGTTTAATGAAAGACTAAGCAAGTGGAGAAATTGATTGGTTCTTATGGTAGTGACTAAACATATTGGCATCGTGATCCGAATGATAACCGGTCGATGATCCAATAGTTAGAAGTCCCATTGAAGATAAGAATGAGGCATGCATATTCAAGAGATAGGACACCACAGCTTGTGGTTCCTTTACGAAACATGAACAATTGTTGTGAACTCATATTAATTACATAACATTTTGAAAAGCCTCCGTCGATTAATCAGATTGACTTAATCAAAGTTTGATTAAGAATCATTCATAACCGGGAGCAAGAATGGTTATCGAATAGACTAACCATCCGGGTACATTAATGTGCCTAATGCACTTATCTTATATTACTTCCAAAACTTTTCACAAATATTTTGGTAACTTTTAATCGGCTAAAACTGCCGAGAATCCACATGTACATGGAGACGTCAAGATGAGAGGGATAAAATCCATGATCATTGACGAACACCTAGTACCAAATTTGCACTTAGCTAGAGTGAATAAACACCTCCTCCAGCGTTGAGCGAGGCATGAGTCATGACCCGAATATTGGGATATGATAGTGAACTAAACCTCCCAATATAGACTATGTTATAAAGAGGTCATCGGAGACTCAGCTCCTACCCCTGAAACTAACTTATTTCACAACAATGTCTCAGCATGAGACAATGTACAAGGTCACACATAACGGACCTAAATTCAGTTCAAGCGTGAAACTGAATAAACATCATGGTCATTATTTCTAACAAATATAACAACCTATCATATTTTATTAAGCACACAAGTTGTTCCCAACACAAATATTAAATGGGATTCAATTCCTCATTTAATAACAATAATGCAAGAGCGAACCGTCCACTTGCCTTATACGAGATTTCTCCTCTTAAGGCGATTAGTTCCATCTCGAACGACGCGCATCCACGACTCGAGCTCGGGTTGAACCTGGAAAAGAACAGATAAATAAATTATAATCAATTTATTTTCTTTTCAAGATTAACTACAAATTAATATGTCCTTATAATAATTTGTCAAGTACTTGCTTGATTTAATCCGAATTTATAACTTAACCAATTCGATAAATCACGCTTTACGAGATTTAATACGAAAACCCAACTTTGAATGATCTTATCCTAAAAATCATTCTTTAATATAAGTCAAGCTCGAAAGACGGAATTACCTAGCGATACGCTTTCAGGATTTGCTTGCACGCAAATCGAGGTGGCACGCAAAATGATGCGGTACGCAAAACGAGGAAACATGGGAATTAAAACGAACCATCAGAACCATGTCACGCATACCGAGGCAAACCCGAGTCCAAAAACCTTTCCTTATTCATTTTAAAACCCAAACAAGCCGGAAATAAAGTGAGCGACGAGCCAACTTCGTCGATGGCTAGCGGCTTTGTTTGATATCCGTTTTGGGTGATTCAAGCGACAGTTAGAAATCTTCATCACCCTCTTCTTATTGTTGGCAACGGATCTTTAATTCATTGAAGGAAGACAAGGAACGAAGGCGACGAAAACCACTCTCCGAAGCTGAATTCCGGGCAAAGAAATCAGCAGAAACGTTGGTCGGGAACGCCTATTCACCGACTCGTGGAGGAGTAACCAATGGCGGGATGGCGATGGGACTTGCGACAGTCTGAAGAACACATTTCCAACTGTTGGCAACGGCTCCGATATTGGTTGCCGGAAGACGGAGAACAAAGGAGACGAAAATCATTCGTTGACGCTAAATTTTCTGGGTAAAAGAAACCAACAGAAAAGTTGGTCGTGAAGGCCTGTTCGTCGGCTTCCAGAGGAGACACCAGGGCGGCAACGGCGACGGGGGTGGTGGTTTTGGAAAGCCGGGGAACACCTCTTCCAACTTTAGGCACTGAGGAATGCGTTGGTGGTCGGAGTAAGGCGCACGAAGCCCTCCAATATGGCTCGTCACCAACGTTCGAATCTGGGTAATTTTAGTCCAGATTCGAAAACCATACTTTTTGAGGCCGATTCTTGATCAAACAACTTCAAAAATTAAAGGGATTTTGTAGAGCACTCCATCCTCGACATTGTGAAATTTGAATCACCAATTTTGGTTGTGAAACGAGTCCGCAATCGAATTATGAAGTTTGGGTATTTTTAGGTTAAAACCGAGAAGGAGTTTTCGGGTTTTCAAATTCGGTAGCCTCTCCCCCATTCGAGCACCCATGCTCCTCTTATGTACCTCCTTGCTATTACTCACCCTGTTCTTGCCACTAATCGCACCAAAACGCCTCCACGAGACTCGTCCCGGGCCTGCCACATTCGACAATAACAATGTATAGGGCGAGGTGGCACATGAGCGACCCTTGGCGTTCTCCTGTGTAGCCAACGAGGGTGGGCTAGGGGATAGCTTAGCATTCTCAGCAAGATGACGCTGTGGTGACGACGGAATGATGGTGGCGACGCCGGAGTTATCGAACCGAAGCAGGAGGTGGTTGCTCCACTTTATGAGGAAGACAAAGTCCAATTCACTTGTTAAAACATACTTGTTTCCTCATAAGACTAGAAAACAAGTTAGTGAAATTGGTTTAGACTATCTTATCTCCTTGCACAAGAACTCGGGTTCGAGTCTCACCACAAGCTTTTATTTTTGCCTTTAAAGTATACCCCAACGTTTCTCTTGTTACACTTTTTAAAAGATTTAAATTTTTCGCTAAATACAATTAAACTTGCCAATAATTCATTTATAAAAATATTTTTTTTTTTGCAAGTTTTATTCATTTATGGCGGCATTAAATCAAGTGTAACATTTTCACTTATTACTAAGTCGAAATAATTAGAATAATATCCCTTTATTAAAAGAGCGGATATTACAGGTCAAACAATTGCTCCACAAAATTCAATGTCACTACCATTGACATGTGCTTGTACGAGCACTCACTTTCCCCTTCACTTGGTAACCCTTGATAAAAGATAACAAATTGAAGCCTTCTTTTGCACTTATGCCCTGTTGGTATAAGTTGGTTGTGTATTCTTCTCTCTTGTCTTCTATAATATTTTTTTACCACTTGCAAAAAAATTGTAAAGTTACTTTGAACTTGAACTATAGATCTTGTGTGTTGTTACAACTTTAGTTTCAAATATGTACAAAACATATGAAGTGAGATGGTGAACCACTATCTTATTCAAGCCTATTAGCTTAAATGGGAAAGCAATGTGTTTTGCACATCGATGTGGGTTCGAAACCCATGTAGGCTACAAAACCAATATGTGATATATATCAATTCTTGCTTTCTAGTTATACATGCCACTTTATGTCTCAATTGTACTTTCTAGTGACTATTCTTTGTGAAAATAACTTTATCCCCAATGTAGCTTATATCTTGTTTCTACTTTCTGGTGACTACTCTACATGGAAACAAGAATGCAACCATGTTGGATAGTGATACTGGACTCGCCAAAAGCATGTTGAGCAAGGTGGCAATAGTGGCAAGTACACCAAGAATGCAAACATGCTGGATAGTGATACTGGACTGGCTTCTAATTCTGCATCTGATAATGAAGGATATGATGATGTCAATGTGAGAGGGCGCAGATGAACAGAGTGATGCCACATAATTGGACATTCAGAGGTCCTTGCAACAGGAGGTTGGTGTAGTCAAACCCAGAGTGCAGTTCACGAAGAATAATAGCAATTCATATGCTCTTGCTAACTAATAAGTTATACAATAAAAAATCAAATTTAGTTCAAGTTTATACAATAAAAAATCTCTAAAAACTTAAAAATACTAACTAATAAGCTATCATGGAAAAATACAGATTTATTGTTGTTTAAACATTAGAAACAAACCTAAAATTTTAAAGTTATCAACGTGGAAAGATGGGAAGTAAGAAAATTAATGAATTATAAGATCAATTAAGTCATGAAAAGAATTGTAAGAATTCGATCAAGAATGGAGCTTTAACACATCATAGCGTATCATACCAAGTAAAATTTTAGCAAACTATCAAAGTATTTCTCAAAAGAACAACACCAAGTATCAAACTTCTCATATAGTCAAGTCTTTTTATGCATATAAGAAGATATTTTCTGATGTAAAATGTAGATATTAATTCATACTATCACATGGAGTAAAAGGAGCACAAATTTCACATGAAGCATCAATTTCCTTGACATTTTCTTTCTGATTTTGTTTCCCTACTGTCACATCAATTCTACATAATTTCAATCCTATAAGCTCACTCTTAGAGACTTCTTCCAATTGTTAGGGGCTTGAACACTAAGCAAGAGTGACAAGTCCAACCCAAGTCCCTCCTGAGTGACACTGTTGGAAAATGCGTCTTTAGCCACGACAGTTGGCCACGCGACATGCCACAAAATTTGCCAGGAAACAGCCTTCGCCACAGAGGTAGTCACCAGTGTTCCCAGGACGAAAAGTTTGTGGTTAAAACGCTCGCGGGTATAGCATAGCGTGAACACTGCCCACAAACTTTTGAGTCGTGCCCATTTAACCACAATATTGGGTACGAAAATCATGTTCTGCTAAATACATGGTATAGCCAGAGACACTTTGTGGCTGAGTTTGTGTCTATTTTACCACAAAGTTAGCGTCGAATTGTTTGGCTGGCTAAATTTGGGAGGGATAAGTCGTGTTCATCAACCACCTGTCGTGGCCATTTAGTCTCAAAATTTGCCTTGAATATATTTGGTGGGTAAAGTAGTGGCTTTTAGCATTAAATTTGGCTACGAATTTGCAGAATACAATTCATTGACAAATGTCGTAGCCTTTTGCATGAAAATTGGCTACGAAATGATTGAGTGGATTTAATAGCCAATGTTGTGGCCTTATTGTCTCAAACTTAGCTTCGAAACCATTTTGTGTCAAATTCTGTGGTTATAAAAATCAGTACAATCCACCTATTTAATTGCAATATTAACCTGCACCATGCAATATTAAATACATGTACCATAAGCATCACATAAAACAAAAATGGTTTGATCATCAAACCATGTGGCATATGGCCAAATCCAAACATCAACTTGTACCAAATATCCAAACATCAACCACAACCAAGAACCAAATATCCAAACAACAACCAACCTGCAAAACCTGCACCTACCAACTACCATCTAAAACCTTACATAAATCCAAATATCCACAATGGCATCACCAACAGCCATAAGTTTCCCAAAATGCACCAACACAACTAAAGACCTTAAATTACCATGGAGAGAGTGAGAGAGCTAATTGCTAGCAATGTGTTCCATCAACTTTTCAAGCATGCCTTTCAAATCCTTGTTTTGTCTTTGAATTTCTTGATTCTGAGCTTGAAGAGCCTTCATCTGGTCCCGCATTTCCTTCATCTCGTCCTTGAGATGCTCGGTAGATGGTTGTGGGTGGAAAAGGTTGGAGGAAGGAGAAGAAAAGCATGCATCAACCTTGCCGCTACGAAGGAGGGCTATACCATGCTCAGCAAATGCGAAAATCTTCCGATCTTTATGGCCCTTAGCAGCTTTGATCCACATCTCTATCATCTTTGTGTTTGATAATGGTTGACCCGATGCATTGTTCAGTTGTTCCTCAGCAACCAGCCGTTCAAACTCAGCCTTGAATAGAATGAAAATGCATTAAAAAGAAGATATGAAAGCAATATATGACTATAAGAACAAGCTGAAAAACAAATGTAAAATAAACAAGCATGCAAGATAGAGCACATTCAATTCACAAACATATATCATTCACAAATTTGCTAGTGGTTAAAAGATTAACAAATTGGATTCACATATACACAAATTGGATTCACATATAGCTTGATAGATTCACAAATTGAATCAGATAACAACAGATTGGATTGGCAAACATCTCTATCTTTAGCACAAGATAGATCACAGATAGCATGAGCACCGAGCACATACCTTATAGAAAATTGCATTCATAAACATGACTTGCTAACTAAGGGAGCATTACACATGCCAAATAATACTAAACATGACTTGTAGTATTTCCATCATTCTTGTAGTATTTCCATTTTCAAAATATAGTAATCATGATTTGCTAACTAGAAAAGGAAGTCAACAGTACATCCCATCATAAAATGCAACCATAAAGCAACCATAAAAGCCATATTTTGACAATAAATGTCAACCCAATGAGATGTGTAAATGAGTCAACCATAAAGCAATCATAAAAGCCATACTATGAGAATAGATTTCAACCCAATCAGATTCGTAAATGATAAGGAATATTCAGCCTAATACTTACAATGATAGCAGTTGGGCGTTCACCAATGGTTCCATCTTTGGTTGACCACAACTTCTTTACAACCTCAGAAATCATAGGCATGGTACCCGACTCACCACCCTTGAAAAAACAAGAGTAAAATTGAGTTCAACATCAAAAGAAAAGAGAAGTAATATGTGAAACTGGATTGCAATTACCATCGTTTCCATCCACTTTGTGAACTTGCGAGAACCCCCTCTGTATGGTCCAGACTCGAGTGATTTCGTTGAACTCCTGTTCTCCTTATTCACCTTAGCTTGGCGCACCAAGTTGGGATCAGTTCTCCACAAGGTCGTCATCCTTGTCCAGTGCCTGCTCGCTAACCAGATTGGGGGTGCATTTTTAGCACGCGCATTCTTGAAGACATTGCTAAGGTGCTTCCCAATTTGGTGTAGAAAGGCATCCTTCATCAGCTCATCCGTCTCCCTCCAACATAAATACCTCTACATTGAGAAACAAGAAATAAGTAACCTTTGTTTCATTAAATCAAAGAAATAGAAAGCATGTTACATCATATTTTCCTTACTAGAATTAGATCACAATAGAATCTCAGCAATAGATATCAAACAAAAAGTTTGTTTCATTAATTTAAACAAGAAATAGGTAGATTTAAGCTTAAATGTATTGTTCTTTCATTTTTAAAGAGAAAGAAAGGCAGAATTAATTTGAAGCAAAAGATATCAAGCAAAAGATTAATTTCTAACTTCAAACAAAAGATTACCAAAATCTCAATCATATTTTCCTTATTAGAATTAGATCACAATAGAATCATGCTATCATGTACCAAAGATATCAATTTCAGCCAAGACTATAATACATATCACACAACTAATCAGCTCAAATAAGATAAACAGATCACCCAGCGATATCACACAACGATTTTGTATTTTAAGAAGTAAAAAAATAACCTGAAACTCTTGAAACCACATGGTCTGCACATGTTTTGGCACTCTAGATATACTGGTCCAAGGACCTCGATAATGGCCATGGACGATTTCCTTAGCCTTTGCAAACGCTAACTTTTTTGGTTCAAAGTCGCTACAAAGAATTAGATAAAGTTATTAGTAATATTCAAAATGAAACTTAGGATTAATAGAGAGTTGTTTAAGAACTGACCGACTGCCTTCCCCAGCAATCCATATAAGCTTTTGTTGTGTGCCTTGTTCCTCTCCTTCTTCTTGCTCTCTCTCTTCTTGGTCTCTTTCTTGTCCTCCTTCTTGCTCTTCTTCTTCTTGTCCTTCTTCTTCTTGTCCTTCTTCTTCTTGCTCTCCTACATGTTGTTCTTCATCACTAACCTCCTCTTCTTCCTCAGCTTCTTCCTCAGCTTCTTCCTCAAATTCTTCCTCAAGTCCATCCTCAACTTCCATATGAACCCCAGGCTCATTATCCACATTGAAATCATCCTCATTTTGGTCATAAGTTTCTTCCTCAACTGGTAGTAGGGCTGGTGGAACAACTTTCTTTGTACGAGGTCTGGGAACCGGGCTAGGAGTTCTTGAAGGGTTGAGTGCTCGTCGGACAGGAGGGGTAGTCTTTGGAGGAGCTGGTGGGATAGTTTTTGAAGGAGCTGGTTGAGAAGTTTTTGAGGGAGCTGGTGGGGAAGTTTTTGAAGGAGGTGGTTGAGAAGTTTTTGAAGGAGCTGGTGGGGAAGTTTTTGAATGAGCCTTTAAACGTGCAACAGGTTGTGAAACAGCTTGTTGTGGAAGGGCTGCAGTTGTTGTTCATTTTTTAAGCCTGGGGCTACTATGAACAGGGAGCTGGAGGGGTCGTTTCAGAGGTCTTCTAGGGCTTAAAGCACCCTGCTCTGGAGAAGAAAGAGGTGGACCACGCGCAAAGTTGCAGCTAGTAACCCCAGCACGTCCACGAGCTGTGCTTCGAAGGTGACGCATGATGACCTAAATCAGAGAAATACAAGGAAACATAATTAGAACTAAAAGAGCATACTATTGATGAATGCCTCAAGTATATTTAGGGCATTTATCTAAGAAAAAAAGAGCATGCTATTGATGAATGCCTAAAGTGAGTCTAGAATTAAAATGTGACAAATTATTAGAGCTCAAGTATATTTAGGGCATTCAATTGATCATGTTTGTCTAGGAAAAAAAGAGAATGCAATTGATGAATACCTAAAGTGAGTCTAGAATTAAAATGTCACAAATTAATAGAACTCAAGTATACTTAGGGCATTCAATTGATCATGCAATTGAATGCATGTTTGTCTAGGAAGAAAGGAGCATGCAATTCATCCAAGAAATTAAAAAATAGAAGAAATAGGGAGAGAGTAGGCACTTGTAACTTTACTGAATGAATTGAAGTAGATATGGTGGGTTTGTCCAGGAAGAATCCAGCAGAATTAAGGACACATGAAATCGCCAGCATTAAGGACCCATGAAGAGAGACAACAGAGATGAATTAAAAAGAGTCAAAGTTAAGCAAGAGCAAGGGAGATAGGGAGAGAGACTTACCAATCGGCTGCCTTGAACAAAAGCGAGCTTGCTCTGAAAAAACACCAAAGATGGTAGTGAGAGCCCAAAATCAAACATGATTGAGCAAAGGAAAGGAAAGAACACCAAAAAAGCTTGCTTGAAAGAACACCAAAAAACAACAAAAAAGCTTGCTTGAAAGAACACCAAAAAAGCTTGCTTGAAAGAACATCAAACTCAAAGGAAAGGAGAGATGACTTACAGTCGCCGGATGCCTTGTCCAAAGGGCTGCAATAAGCTTGCTTGAAAGAACACCAAAAAAAATTAGAACAAAACCCTAGATTGAACCAAATCGCCGGGGAAAGGAAGGTCGAGAGGGAGAGAGGCTTACCGGCGAGATTGAACCAAATCGCCAGGGAAAGGAACGCCGGCGAGATTGAAGCCTAGATTGAACTCAAAGGAAAGGAAGGTCGCCAGGGAAAGCGAGCTTGCACTCTGAAAACCAAATCGCCAACCCAAAGCGAGCTTGAGAGAGCGGCGAGAAGAAGAAAAGTGATGGAATGACCGAATGAGCAAGCTCGCTAACCAACCCTAGCTAGATTGAACAATTCACTAACGGGCCTACCAAAAATGGATCAAGCTCGAAATTTCCCCCTCAGCCCAAAATTGAAATTCCCTCCCAACTAAACCCGAAATTAAAACTTCCCTCTCAAACCAAAATTTGCCTCCTAAATTTGCCTCCTAAATGCATTATTCCATCCTACATCAATTTCTCCTTCCTACCTCAAAATTGTCCTCTTAAACCAAAAATGTAGTTGGTAAAATGAGCAAATAATTACATATATAGATGATAGAATGAGGGAAAAATAATTACCAATCATATTGTTCGGAACTTGAAGATGATGGAAAATCATCTTCTTCATTGTCATTTTCAATATTGAAGCTATCATCGCCACTTTCCACATCGTATGCTTCCTCATGCAATGACACTGGATCATTAAGATTTGTAGGTAAAGATTGAATTGTCGACCCTATGAAGCCATCAATCTCAAAGTCATCCGGTTGTAATGGTTCAAAAATGGTTGGTTGTTCAAGATTGTTCTCTGCCCATCGTTGCTCAACATTGACTCTTGGTTTTGTCTTACACACGTATCTCCAATCTGCACGACTTCGGGGTGCGCCAGGGTAGTCAAGATAGTAAACTTGGATGCATTGTTGAGCAAAGACAAAAGGATCATGGTTGTCCACATAAGTGCAGCACGCATCCTAAAGTGCTTCGTCCATGGTGTAATCGAAAGGCTTTTGTATTCTCCATGCAATGAGGACAAGAATAAATACCAGCAGTACTCCACCCAGATAACATCCCATATGCTGGGAAGTCATTCACTGTCCACATAAGTGCAGCACGCATCCTAAAGTGCTTCCCCGTAGAGACATCAAATGTTGGCACACCCGTTTTCCACAATAATAACAACTCATCAATCAACGGTTGCATACAAATATCTATTAACTTCTTCGGATTTTTTGGACCTAGAACAATAGTGTTTAAGAACAAATAAGGAGCCTTCATGCACATATCTGGGGGTAGGTTGTAAGGGGTGACAATCATCGGCCATGTCGAGTATGTCTTACCAAACTTACCAAAGGGGGAGAATCCGTCTGAACACAAGCATAATCTCACATTACGAATCTCCTTGGCAAAATTAGGATAGGTTCGATCAAAATGCTTCCAAGCCTCGGCATCAGACGGGTGACTCATATATCCTTCATCTGCTTGATGCTCAGCATGCCAACGCATCTTTGAAGCTGTTTCCTCCGTAGCGTACAATCGCTGCAACCGTGGGATCAATGGCAAATATCGTAACACTTTATTGGGTATTGGCTTTCCTTTTTGCGACAAACAAGATTGATACCTGGGACTGTGGAAAAATTTGCACTCCAATGCATCGACATCATCCTTCCAAAACAACATACAACCTTGGGGGCATAGGTGTATCTTTTGTTGGGGCAATCCTAACTCTCTAGTCATCTTCTTCTGCTCATAGAAACTTTTTGGGAAGTTGTTGTCCCTTGGCAAAACCTCATTGACTTTTTGAAGTAGTGCACCATATCCAGCTTGTGACATGTTGTATTTGGTTTTCAACTCCATAAAAGATCCGACAGCAGCTAACTGTGACATGTGAGAACCATCATATAATGGCCGATCTACTGCTCTCAATACATCAGCAAAGCGCTCAGATAATAAAGACATTTCCTCGTTGCCAGGACCAAACACTGTTGCCGATTCTTCTAAGTAACTTCCTTTTTCAAGGTCATGGCTTTCACCCACCTCTAAAGGACTACTACTTGGCTCATTATAAGAAGTGCCTGTGTCAAACCATGGGGGTGGAACAAAACTTGGACCAGCTGCATCAAACACCATTCTTTGTGTGGGATTCAAATTATCAAACAAATGCATCCCAATCCCAAAGAGATTCATATCACTAGGATTTGAGGTGGAAGACAACTCCTCCAAAGGGGGCGCATTGGCAAATGGTGACTCTCCATGTGCAGTCCACCAATAATAATTGTCAACAAAGCCTTTTCTAAACAGATGAACGCGGACATTATCTACATCCTCAAATCGCCCATTCTTACATTTCAAACAAGGACATTTTATCTTATCCCCATCCATGAAATGCTTTTGAGATTTTGCAAATTCAAGAAATCTCTGAACACCATCAACAAATTCGCTATTGTAACCACCACCACCAGGAAGCCATCTATCATACATCCAATCACGATTTTCCATCGATAATTCTGTAAATTTGTCCAAATAAACTTAAGTTAATATCAACAAAAAAGCAAAACCCACAAATATATACTAAATACCCTAAATCTAAAATTAAACTTGTAATACTAAAACCTCTTTGTAACTAACTTACCTGATCCAAATCAGATGTGCACCTCTTAAATTATCTTCAAAATGTGTAGAGTATATATAATCTTCAAGATTTGAGTCACATTATTTTTTGGTGAGAGAATATTGTTGAGAGGGAGAATTTTGAGAGAGAATGAGAAATAAGTGGTGAGAATGAGGGTTTTGACGAATCATATGCAATGGTAGTTGAGAATTGAATGAGGTTGGTACGAATAGGATTTAATGAAAATGCAAGTTCAAATTAGCCAGGAAATTGGCCACAAAAATGGCCACGAATGCATTTTGGGCTCACTTAAAAGGCCATATCCAATTCGGCCCATATGCTTGGATGTTAGGATTTCCCGGCCCAACCCGAGCGGCCTTGATCTCCCTCCCTCACCCAATTTTTAGGGTTTCATCTCAATTTCGGCTCCTCCCTCACGACCGCCTCCCACTCTCTCCCTCACGAGCGCCTCTCTCTCATTCTCTCTCACGAGCGCCTACCACTCTCTCCCTCACCCAATTTCGGCCGTTACACCGTCTCCCTCTCACAAGCCGGAGCCGCCCACCACACCGGCAACACCTTCAAACGCCTTCAAACGCCATCTTCCTCGCTCTCCATCTCTCTCGAGTTAACTTCTATATCTCGGCGCCATCCTCAACTTCCTCAACTTCCACACCGGCAACGCCTTCAAACGCCATCCTAGGAGATCACAGGTTTTTAGCTTTATTAATTTCTTGTGTTGTGTTTATGACAATGTTGTGTTAGTATGTGAAAAGACAGTAGATTGAAAACTTGGATAATGCTCAGTGATCTAGTCGTCAATTCCACATTGGATCTAGATCTAGTCAAAATCTTAGGTATAATTGAGGTTTTAATCTTGTCTTTCTTCTACAACTAAGTGTATTTTCCCACAGGACCTATCCAGTTATTATATGTGACATTCCTATCCAGTTATTATATGTGACAAACTTTTCTTAATAGTATAATGTTGGATGCTTCCTTCATTTGATAGCATACTACACTAGTTTTTATGTGGTTGTTTATCATGCTAAATCTTACAAGTGTGTAGAGGGAAAATTTGCACAACACCAAGTAAATGACCTATGGTATATGAGAGGATTCCCACAAAACCCAAAGGAGAATGATACCTGTGGTATCCTACTTACAATTGACTAGTAAATTTTCTGGATAAATATCAGCCATCTTACCTTGCTTGAACCTCTTCATAACATAAACCTTCATGGGCTTCTTTGTGCTATCACTTGCTCTTAGAGAATGGTACATTAGTATCCTGTTCTGACTCCTCTTGTGGAAAAGTTTGACCTTCATAGTGCGGAGTGACAATTTCTTGAGGTTGGTCAGGTAATTGAAAATACAGAGAAGCTTGGTAGTTTTGAAGGTGCCCATGTGAAGGTGTGGCCTGGGAAAACAGAGTACATCTTGTTCTTTGATGATCTATATAGTATAGGGTTTATGTTACTCTCTCCACTTTCTTCTCTGTTTTCAGGAGGATTATTGTGTGTTTCAATCTGAAAATGTTGCAAAATAGATTAGTTTTTTTTTTCTCCTGATAGTGCTAAATTTTTGAATCTTCGTACCAATTACGCCATTTCCATTTTGGTTTGATCTTTCTAATAACTGGATAGGAATGTACCACTTTTATTGATTGCTATTACGATTGATTTTGTCAATTAAATTGTCAATGGCCTCTAAATGAAGTTAGTTTGATTGCTATAATATGTTGTGATACACAACTTGACCACTTTTCTTTCACCATTTTTTCCACTCATGATCTTGTCAATTACGATTGATAATTTTCCATTTCTTTTCTTCACAGATTGTTGCAATGCCAATGAACTGGAATCATGACCAAGAGATGATCTTCCTCAAAATTGTTTTAGAGCTTAGTCCTCCCCTTGATGATCCCACCCCCCCTAACTAGGTTGATGTCCACCAGCGATTCATGGCTGAGATTGGGTGTTTGTCCACGAGAATCACTGCGCAATCAAGGTATAACCACTATTATAGGCTTTGGAAGATATGGAGTCTTTTCAAAGAAACGAAGGGGGGTCTCATGTGGAATGAAAGTACCTGGGAAATTATTGGTCACGACGAGTGGTGGGCGGGAAAATACAAAGTAAGTGCAAATTCACCATGCTTTCATTTTTAAAGTGTACGCGTTTATATCATCTAGTTTCTTGTATTCCTATTTCTTGATTGTTTATGGTTGATATTTGTGTTTATTTAAGACTTACACTTGTAGAGTTAAAGAAGTTGTGGGCTTGTGACATCTTACTGCCGAATAATGAATATTCTGCTAGAACGTATCCTAATAAAATTTAAAGGTTCGACCAGTAATTGATGACTTCAAACCTATTGAATCTAATGAATGATGTTTGTTTTCACGGTCATAATTTTATCTTACTTATCATCTAGGGTTTACCTTGTAAAATGTAATAGAAGAGTATTGGACATTTGCTTTCATTTGTTAAGGTTTACTTGGACTTGTGTTCCATGCTGTTTTTATTTATATTTTTTAGACTCTTAGTAGGTTTAATTTCTCTTGTGTTCCATGGTGTTCTATTATCTTTTAAACTTGTAAGTATCTTGTATTGTAGGAGTGCAAAGCTTACAAGTTTTTCAGGAAAAATGGCATGGATCCTTATATGAGTACTCTTTTGAACAAAATCTTTTATGCTCGAGAAATGGAAAATGAAGATGTCGAGCTTTACCTGTCTAGTGACGATGGTGAGGATGTAGGCTGTAGCAAAGAAGAGGAAGAGGAAGAGGAAGAGGAAGAGGAAGACGTTTAGAGGATTGTGTTGGTTTTATGGATTTTAGACTTGTAGTTTGTTTGTATGCCTTAACATGGTTGTAGTGACATTAGAGGATTGTGTTGCCCATTGTGTTTGAATCTTATTGTGTTTGAAGTCATTTGTTAGGATTGTGATGAAGACATTGAAATTGTGTTGAAGACATTTGCTAAGATTGTGTTGGTTTTTTATGCATTTATATAGGAGCTTTGTATGTGGATTTTTAGATTAAGTTTTGGCAAAAAAAATTTGTGCATTGTTGGGTTTTTTAAAGTTCTTGTTGTTTAATTATTGTCTTACGATTTCTCATAGAAATTGAGGATCCGAGCTACTAGGTCCTTATGCAGTTGTTATGTAATTTGGGAGTCTTGATATGGTTTTTGAATAATAGGTTTCAAGATTTCTTTTTCATTTTTTTGCTTAATTAATAGATATAGCCACAAACTTAGAATCCAACTTAGTTGCATGCTTATTTTCGTGACAATTTCCCCATAAACTTAGAACCAAATTTAGCTTCGTAATATATTCGCTGTAATATAGCTCCAATTATGGCCACAACTCATGTTCTCTTGGCTATGTGGCCACAAACATAGAATCGAACTTAGCTGTATGATTATTTTGCGACAAATTACCCAGAAATTTAGAAACGATTTTAGCTTCGTAATATATTCACGCCAATATAGCTCCAAGTATAGCCACAATCAACACTTCCATGGCTATATTGGCACAAACTTAGAATCCAACTTAGCTGCATGATTATTTCGGGACAAATTGCCCATAAATTTAGAACCGAAGTTTGCTTCGTAATATATTCGCGTCAATATAGCTCCAAGTATAGCCACAACCCCTATTTTCATGGCTATATTGCCGCAAACTTAGGATCGAATTTAGCTGCGTGATACTTTCGTGACAAATTGCCCAAAAATTTAGAACCGATTTTAGCTCCGTCAAAAATTCGCGTCAATATAGCTTCAACGTTAGCCACAACCAATATTTTCATGGCTATATGGCCACAAACTTAGAATCGAACTTAGCCGCATGACTATTTCGCGACAAATTTGCCATAAATTTAGAACCGATTTTAGCTTCGTAATATATTCGCGTCAATATGGCCACAACCATGGCCACAACCTATTATTTCATGGCTATATGGCCACAAAATTAGAATCGAACTTAGCTGTGTGTTTATTTCGCGACAATATTCCCACAAATGTAGCACCAACCGTGAATTTCATGGGTAAACAGCCAAAAAATTTGAGATTTGTGGGAGATGTTGTGGCCGTTTCCCGCAAACTTACCCACACAGAATATTCCTAGCTATAATTTCCTGGCTATATGCGCGTTTTCTAGTAGTGTGACATTCCTCACACTACAGTACTTAAAGACCTCATAATATGAATCTTCCAATTTTTATTACTCAAAAGGAAGAAAAGATGCGAAGATGAAAATATAAGGAGATCATACCACATCAACTTCAAAATGCTTCCATGGAAATGCAGCTTAAAATAGAAATGTAGACATCTATATGCAATCTAGTGTAAATGCTTCCATGGCATATACAGTCAAACATCCATATCCAATTCAAACCTCAACCAACAAAACTACCACATAAAGACCTTCAATTCACAATGTGATCGAACACACAAAGTCACAAACCACTTGGCAATGTCAATGAGAAGGTCTCCAAATCACAATACAATTGCCCATCTTTCTAATTGATCCCATTTTGCAGCTTTTGAATGAATAAAAAAACCTAATAAATCTCACCCAACAAGCTACTTCTGAAATATAAAGTGAAATCCTTCTCTCAGGCAAAAAATCAAACACTTGATAGGCAATACTTCAATGGTTTTAATTAGACCAACAAAGAGAAAAGATGATAAACCCAAATATTATAGAACAAAACCCTAAAGAGAAAGAGTATTGAACCATGGTAGACGCTCAAGCAATTGGAGGAGAAAATCAAAACGACCTCTCCGGCGTCGTCTTCTCGCAACTGCGTCTTAAGCTCTACCAAGGTTTCGAGTCTTCGATCGACGTCTCCGATGGACTTGCTATGGAGTTCTGTACAAAGCCAAACGCATTAACTCCAACTTTTGTTTCTATGGAGTTCCTATCGAGGTTGATCTTTGACGTCTCCGACTTGCTATTTCGTGCAATACTTTTGTTGCTATGGAGTTCTCTGGCTTGTATACAGAGGTAAAAAAAAGAACAGTGTTTTTCAACAAAAAAAGGGAACGAAAGGAGTTTAATTTCATGTTTTTGTTTACCATTAAACGTTTGGAGAATGTATTTTAACGGCAGGGTCATTTCGCGAAATGTGCCAAAAATATAAGGTTACCTTGCGAAATTAAATAAATATGTGGGCACCATGCGAAATTGACTTAATTATAGGGTTACCCCACGAAATTTCCGTTTCTCTTTTAATCTCCACCCTTGATTTATAGAATCCAATGGCTATTCTTTGTTCTCATCTATACCTATACTAAAGGAGTTACCTCTGTGACACATGTCAACCTGTGATTTAATTTGCTTATGTGCCACACATTTGACGCTATGTCATCTAGACTAAGAAAAAAATAATTCAATCATAAAAATTTAATCACCCATTAAACCCTAATAAATAATTCAAATATTCATTTGTTCTTATCCTTTTGTTTAGATTTATTTAATCCTTCAATAAAAATATTTATTTGTTATTAATCTATTCAAATTATGATTTCTTAGTGATCTTTTGTATCTTCTACGTACTTAAATCTAAACAAAAGGATAAGAACAAATGAAAATCAAAAATATATAATACAATCGAAATCCTGCTATATACTCTATGTACTTAAATATCTTGATCAAAAAATTAGTGATCTTTTGTATCTTCTACGTACTTAAATCTAAACAAAATGATAAGAATAAATGAAAATCAAAAATATATAATACAATCGAAATCCTGCTATATACTCTACGTACTTAAATATCTTGATAAAAAAAATAGTCCTCTTAAATATTTAATTTAATTATATATAAATATAATTCCTAATTTTAATTACAAACTGGTGATTAATTAGTAATTTCTCGATCTTCTATCCATTATCATATAAGTAATTTTTATCATTTGCATATATCCAAAGATTTATTTGATCCTTCAATAATAATATTTATTTATTTTTAATCTATTCAAATTATAAAAAATTATATAAGTTAGAATTAAACTTTTGTTTGATATTATATGTATAGATTTTAAATTTAAACATATGTGTACAAATTTAAAAATTACAAAACTAATTCATTTTCATTTAATAAAGGAAAAAAATAAAATATTGGGTCTTATATTAAAATAATGCGTAAATTTTATCATACAAACATAAAAAAGTTATATCAATTTATTTTTAAAATATATAATTTATATTTAAATAAACCCGTACAAGGTACGAGTATTTATGCTAGTTTCTCACTATAAGCATTATTATCACGAGAACTCTCCTCCTATTTTGTATTCGTTTTTTCAATGAATTTTTAATTTTTAATGTTGTAATAGTAAAGTTACAAATTCAGCCAAAAAAGTGTAAAATAACTAAAGCAATTTATATTTCTTTCTACTAACAACCTTAATTTTATTAAGGTTATTCAAAAAATAAATCAACCATAATTTTAGGAAACAAAATGGTTAATGAGAATCAATTAAACAACTTTACATATAATTAATTTTATTAGAAAAACCTAATACTCCATCTCTCATCACGGAGAGCAAGAAGCGTTGAGCCGCAGAAAGCAGGAGCCGACTCCGTGAAGCCTCAAAGGTGGACGATGCCGATGCCGATGGTAGTGCGGAGCGTGAGGTTTGGAGAATCAAAGGTGGACGAGGAGGACAAAGGAAGGTATTACTACCGGGTAGATTTCACCATGATTGATCTGGATACGGGCGACGTGTGTCCCGAGTTCCGGCCTTCTCTCTACAGCTGTATGGGATTAGGGAACATGGTGAAATTGGGGGAGGACCCAGCAGCCACACTGTACCTGATCGGCGGGTCACTTACTCCCTTTGACATGTCTGAGAAACTGCTGAAGCTCAAGGAGGAGAAGCGCCCTGGGTACTACATGGGAGCTTGTCGCGTCAGCGCCAGCGCCAGCGCCTGCTTGAACGGAGGCGGGGACTGGCAACACTTGGACCCTCCAAACACGCAAGCCAACTACATGGGCTTGCCTGGTTCCCTCGCGGCATTGATGGGGAGGATCTACTGCTTTGGGTATCCGGGGCTGAGTCCAGAGGTTTATGATCCCATGCTTGACAAGTGGGACCATCTCTCCATCCCCCCTGAGCTGGAGCTGGAGGTCTCCAACTCCGACTCCGAGTTGATGATTTCGCCCCCTGTCGTCCCTGATCCTCAAAACAATAGGATTCTTATACACTTGTCGAGTGGTCACCTTTATTCTTTTTGCCCTACTCCTAGTAGTGAGGAGGGTGCTTGGTCGTGTTTGTCCCAAAAATTCTACGACTGGCCTGAGGTCGCCACTGTTGTCGACAGCGTCCTCTACTTTTACGATTGCCAATTGAGCTCTCTGCTTTGTGCATATGACCTTACCACTGGTAAATGGTTGCATGTGCTTTGGTCCGCCATTAAGATTGACGGCGTCTATTTGGGTTCTTACCAGTTTTCGGCCATGTTCAGTGTTGGTAAGGGGGTTTTGTGCTTGGCTCATTTGGGTGCTCCTGTCAACTTGTTCAAGGTCACTGTTGAACGAACGAGTCCTTCCGCCTTACTTCTCACTCCCATCTCCTTCAAGTCTTTCCCCCTCCCTCCAGCCCGGAGGGTTCCCGATATCCTCCCTCTCAAGGTCCCCCCTTGCTCCTCTCCTCTCTTTTCTTAATTTGATCTATTTGTTGACTCTTATTTTATCGCCAAACATTTACTTTGTCTCTATGTCTATGAATTGAAGTTACCCCATATATTCTGAACAACCTAACCCTTCTTTACATAACACGCCCTTAGAATCATGTGTTTGAGAATTAGTTACAACTATGTTGGTATTATGCTCCATCATCACTTATGGAAAATGGGTTGATAAGTTACAATCATGTATTCCTCCAAACATATGTTAGAGATGCCTTGTTAATAGAGATGATCGATCAGTGTAACCTTTTAGTCCAATTTGTTCTTTTGAATCATAAGGTATAGACCCACTTAACAGTTGACTCTTATGGTCTCAGGCTGTTGATTATTTAACTACATTTGGATAGAGTTTGTCATCTCCAAAGATTAAGGACATGGGATCACATCTAGAAATCTTTTAAAGTTCTCTCTTGTAGTCCCGTTTATTTGTGATCAAAAGTCATTCCATTGCTTGCCCTTTAGGTTCTTTTGGTTGTTTACTTTGTTAGTGGACTAGTTTGTTAATGGATGTTGTGATAATAGTTTACCTTGCCAGTGGCCTAGCTCTCATTTGTCTCTGTGGCCAGATGAGTACCACCTTTACTGAACTCTTCCATATTGATGGTCGTCATTGTGGGTTATGGGTTCAATACAATTGATTTTAACTTTCTGTATCTCTTTAGCTTCCACGACATGGATGTCATTTGAAATTTGATCGATGTGTGTGACTAGATATTAGGTCATTAGCCAGCTGATTGCCTGTGAAATCTAAAACTGCCAAGCCTGGTTAACAAGGTCTTGGATATATTAGGTCTCAATGTGGTTTGGAGCTAAAAGGGGGGAGGATTTGGAGGAAGCTCACACTTGTGAGGAGTTTAGTGAGGGGATTATTGTGGACCATAAAAGGAGGTTCTCAACGGGCCCTGGTCCTTCTCATCAGCATGAGGTTATTATTGTGGACCATAAAAGGATGTTGGGACCTTTTCTTGATAGGATGGAGCTCTCTCTTTCTTCAAAGGAGCAAAAATAAAATACTTTACCCTTGAAATAAATAAATAAAACTACAAAGATGACAAATTGTAATTAAACTACAAAGATGACAAATTGTTTCAGGGGGTGTATGCCTGTATGGTCTGATATACGAAAATATTATTTGCTTTGATGGTTGCAATATAGTTTGTCTATTTTTTAATGTCTTACTGTTGGCTAAGAAGTTTGGTGTTCCCCTTTGCAGGATGTTTTCTAATAATTAACTGGGAGGCTTGAAGGCTGAGCTGGCAGTTGAAGAAAATAAGGTCCTGTTATTCAAAAGCTATGCGTGCACTGTGGTTAATATAAGTTATGTGAGGGTGTTTCATCATCGGACTGTCAATGTAAAAGTGGTAGCAGCTTAAATTAAATAAAAGAGACATGTTTGGCTTGCTGCTCCTCCACTGTTTTCTTTCATGTCTTTCAGACTTTAGAGTGGAAGAATTTGTTATTGGCTATATTTTTGGCTTGTTTGATTGTTTGGAAAAAACTGATTTTTTGAATGAAAAGGGTGATTTTTTCCCAAGGAAAAATTGGTTACAAAAAGAACCAGGTGCACCTAGTTACATGGCTTATCTAGGCCTACTCTAGCACACCATCTTCTTGAATCTCAATTGATCTTCTTTCATCTAGCCTTAATACAACTTCTTACATGACAAATCACAATTCTACTGCACTCCTAGCTTGTGCATTCCTCTAGTTGAAAGATCTTATTATTCCTAGGTCTCCAAATGTAGTAGTAGATCAATGTTTAATTATACGCCATCTAGACATGAAAGATAAAACTCTTCCTCTGTGCCATCCGTTCTATAGCTTTTATCCACTCTTCAATATTGTAGTTGATGAAACCCAAAATAAACCGTCGCTAGAAGACAATGAAACCCGATTTACTTGCCCAATTTATTTCCATAACGGAAAGAAATCCTTATGCTCGTTTCTTTCAATCTTTGCGCTTATTCCCTATCGTGCAAAACACTGAAATCCATATCTTTAAGAACCCAGCTCTTGATCAGCGTGTGTATAATGCGCCTACCTCAGATGAAGTTGCCGCTATCATTACTGAAGATTCTTCGCAAGACCGCATTAATAGTCCTCATGTCGTAGTGTACGGTGCGGCTGAGCGTGAACACAGAATCATGCATTATTATGGTTGTTATGACCCCTTACAATATCCGCTCCTGTTCAGTAATGGGGAATCTGGTTGGCACCAGGGTATTAAGAAACTGGCAGTTGGTGCTTTAGGTTGTTGTGCAACTTTGTCTATACCCACTTCACCAGACCCGTTGCATAGTGCATCACTTGTTGTTGCCCAAGAAGTGGCAGGTTTGCTAGGCAACATGAAGTCACCTTGTTCCCTTTTTTGTTGCAGAACATCTATGAATCGTACTTTTTTCTGATCTTTTTGCTCCTCTTCTCAGCATTGAGCAGTCGGCCTCCAACAAAAGATAAACAAGTGTCGTGCAGGGCTTACTATGCTTATAGATTCCAAATTAGGCCTTCTGCTTCAGTTATCAACACAGGGCGTATATTCTGTCAGTACATTGTAGATATGTATGTGAAGGTTGAAAACACACGCCTAGACTTTTTGAAACGTAACCAGACTCTATTGCGGAGTGAATTGTATCAGGGGATAGTGGACAGTTTGAACGAAGGGGCCCATGCTACTGCTGGTGTAGGGAAGCGTATTATCTTGCCGGCGACATTCATAGGTGGTCCTAGGGATACAAAGCGTCGCTTTTTGAATGCTATGGCCCTTGTTCAGAAATTTGGCAGGCCCCATATATTCTTAACCATGACGTGTAATCCTAACTGGCCCGAAATTACCGCTCACCTTCGCCCTGGTGAGAATACCGCTCACCGTCCTGATTTGGTTGCTCGTGTTTTCTATGCCAAGGTGCGCTATTTGAGAAATCTAATAATGAAATATGAGATCTTTGGTCCGGTTGCTGCAAGGGTCGACGTCATTGAGTTTCAAAAGCGTGGTTTTCCGCACCTGCATATGTTGATTATTCTTGCCAAAGGGTCTAGGGTCACAAGTCCTGAATGCTTTGATTTTTATGTTTCTGCAGAACTCCTGTCCGAAGAAAATGCCCAGCTGCGCAGCCTGGTTATTAAGCATATGATGCATGGCCCCTGCGGTGCAAGGGGCCCCAACTGTGTTTGTATGAAGAAAGTTGGATCTGAGTCAAAGTGCAAATGCAATTTCCCCAAGCCTTACGCTGAATTCACCACTTGCGCTGACGATTGTTACCTAATATATAGAAGGCGTGACAATGGTGATACAGCTCTTGTACGACGTCAGTATCTGGATAATGCTTGGGTTGTCCCATACAATCCGTACCTACTTTGTGCCTTTGACTGCCATATCAACGTTGAGATTTGTTCCACTATAAAGGCTGTTAAGTACCTGTACAAATACATTTACAAGGGCCATGACAAGGTCTGTTTTGAGCTAGGCGGTACCAACACCCCTATTCAGGATGAGATTTCCTCGTACCAATCCGGCAGGTGGGTAAGCGGACCTGAATCCGCGTGGCGCATTTTCAGGTTTGACCTGTATTCTATGACGCCAGCTGTTCTTCCCCTTCAAATACACCTGTCGCATATGCATATGATCTCGTTCTCTGCCCATGAAAACTTGCAAAACATTGTCAACAATGAGCATTGCCATGCCACAATGCTGACAGAGTTCTTTACTGCAAACACTTTACTCCCTAATGCTAAGAAGTACTTATATTCAGAATTCCCATCTCATTTCACCTGGCTTGGTGGGAGGCGGGTTTGGAAAGTGCGAGAGGGGGCAAAGTCTGTTGGAAGGCTTGTTTACGTCAGCCCCTCTGAGGGGGAACGCTTCTATCTAAGGTTGTTACTTATTAATATTCGCGGGTCTACATCTTTTGAAGATCTGTTGACCCATGATGGAATTCAGTATGGTACGTTCAAAGAAGTTGCTGACAAATACTCACTTCTAGCACGAGATGATTATCCCGAAGCATGTATGCAGGATGCTGTAGAGATCCAGATGCCTTGTGCTTTACGCCGGCTATTTGCTACTCTCCTCATATTCTGTGAGACTGTGAATCCTCAGGTGCTTTGGGATCCGTTCTACACCTCTCTGGCTGAAGATTTCTCGCATCATTTCAAGGACCAATCTGCTAAGATTTTTGCCCTTACCTATTCCGACGTTGATAGACATCTAGAGAGTATGGGTAAGAGGTTGGCTACTTTTAGAATACATGTCCCACCCCATTTTGACAGTCTTGGACTTATAACCTCCAGAGATATTAGTGATTCATTGAATGCGCCAGTTCCTTCCCAGTATGCTAATGCGCATATGACTTTGAACGCTGAACAAAGAGTAGCTTACAACACAATTTTGCATCACGTAGAAAATAACATCCATGGTGCCTTCTTTATTGATGATCCTGGTGGGACCGGAAAAACCTTTTTATATTGTGCTCTTTATGCAAGTATTCGGCAAATGGGAAAAATTGTGTTGCCCACAGCAACCTCTGGAATTGCGGCTTCTAACATGCCTACCGGTCCAACTGCTCATTCCCGATTTAAAATCCCTATTAATCATGATGGCTTTGTTTCATGCAATGTCTCTAAGCAGAGCGGTCTGGCATCTTTGCTACGCGCTTGTAGTCTAATTATTTGGGATGAGGCTTCTATGGCTAAAAAGGAAGATGTTGAGTCAGTAGATCATTTGTTACAAGATATTTGTGACTCAAAAGAGCTGTTTGGGGGGGGGGGGAATTATTGTTTTCGGAGGTGATTTCAGACAGGTCCTTCCTATTCTACCTCGTAAGTCACAGATTGAGTTTGTTAACCGGTGCGGATCGTCTGGTCCAAAGTTTACTGGTCCAGCCATGTCCCATTTTTGCTATTGGGCTACGTGTTATTTGAATTACCCAATTTTTTTGTTAAAAATAATCAATGAGTTTTATGGCGGTAAATAATCGATAATTTCTTAAGTAAAAGCAAAATCCCTTCTAGTGACTCTTCAACTCTCCATACCCTAAAAAATTTGCTTGTGTTGTTCGATAGTGGCCACCATGGATGGGATTGAAATACAGCAAAGTGGAACGGTGGAAGCTATGGATGAGTTGTCGTCAATGCAGCACAATTCACCAATTCCACCCATAAATAACGATCCTGTACGTTTTTTCCCCTTTTCTCATATATGTTTAAATCCTAGAAGTTTATTACTTGAATATCTTTGTTGTTTGGTGGCATATATGCAACACTCTTAAATTTTCTAGTTTAATATTCAATTGGAAGTTCTTAGTTGTTTGGTGGCATATATGCAACACTCTTAAATTTTCTAGTTTAATATTCAATTGGAAGTTCTTAAATAACGTAATGCTGCAATTTGTGTTTCTTGTTGATCTCTGTTTCATTTTCTTCTATTGTTTCATATCTAAAACAATCAAAATTTATTTTTCAGCATGCTACTACACATGAAACACATCTCCGACGTCGATTGGAATTTGAAAACAGTGATGAACTTGATAATTCTCTCCTGGATGATGAAAGCCAAGATGTTATCCATTCTAAGCTATCTAAGGAGATGGTACCAAAGGTTGGCATGGAGTTTGAAACTGAGGTTGAAGCTTATGAATTTTACAAAACTGAGGTTGAAGTTTGAAACTTGCGGACTTTTTTTGAGCACTTTCAAGAGTTACTCAGTGATCGTCGATATCAAGAATTGATTGCTGATTTTAAAGCTGACCAAAGTAAGTTGGTGTTGTCTTTTCCTACAGAAATATTGAAGCATGGTGCAAGTGTGTATACACCAAAAGTCTTTACATTATTTCAGGCGGAATCGTGTAAAGCTTATGATTGTTGTGCTGAAATTTATAGTGAGACAGGAGCATCAGTAAAATATGTTGTCAAACTTCACAACAAGAACTACAACTTTGTAGTCTCTTATGATGCAACAGAAGAAACAATATCTTGCAGCTGTAGGAAATTCGAGTTTGCTGGTATTTTATGCTGCCATGTCTTGGAAGTATTCAGAAGAAGAGGAATTTTAAAAGTCCCTGATAAGTACATCTTGAAACGATGGACAAAAGATGTCAAGAAAGGGATTAGTATAGTTAATGGAGGGAGTTCAATTAATTTTGATCCAAAAGAAATGATGAGAAGGCACTATCGAGACTTGTGTCGTATATGTACTCGTTTGGTTACAAGAGCGGCAGAATCTGAAGAAACTTACATCGTTGTCAAGGAGGGCCTTATGAACTTGGTTAGAGAAATTGATTTGAAGTCTGTAAAAAATCCTTCACAATGCAGCTTTAAGGGTGATAATGAGGCAGGAAGTGATCCTAATGCCATGGCAAACACAGTAAAAGGGATTAAGTTTAAGCCAAAATCTGGAAACCAAAGTAAAAGGCCCACCAGAGGTTCTCTTGACAAGGCTAGAAAATGTAGAGTGAAGAAGAAAAGTACAAGTGATAATGATGTGCAAATTCCTATGGTTGAACAAACAGAGCAAGTCTCCGTCCATGTCCACCCTACACATTTGACACAGGTTAAATTACACTTATACACTAAAAGATGTATTTTTCTTTTATAGAATGCTAACTAATTTAGTTATTTCTATTTCATAGTGTTCTTTCTCTGATGCATCAAGTATACAACAAGATGGATTCCAATTTTCCAAGGAAGCACATATGGAATATAGTCAAGTCAATTCGAGCAATTTGACACAAGTAATGCCATAAATTTAAGTAATAGTATTTTTCACATCAATTAACTTTGGTAAAGTGAGCTGTAAAAAGTTTCATGTTTACATTTATATGTGCAGCAGATCAATAATTTAAATGCTTTTGCTCAAGGTTCTTTGCTTCCCTTATTGCAACATTCACAGGTATTGATATTTAACATTCTTCATATTTTTCATGGATGCATATGGATATTTCTAATAATGAGTTTATCTTTCTTTATTCTAGTGTGATGACATACTAGCTTATGCAAAACTTCTTCAAAGTAGAGATTTATGAGATGTGGAAGGAGAAGGATGGTCTTACTGTTGGCTTTAAGTAGTGCCTTACCATACTAGCTGTTGCCTTTTGTTTACTCTATAACTAGCAAGTTTTGTTGATGTAAGTGGTGCTGTATTGTTGCTTTTTGTTGACTCTATAACTAGCTAGTTTTATGCTAATGACTATGGTGATCCTGTTTTGTAAAATGTCTTTCTAATTTATGAATGTTACTTGCCTTTTTTTTATGCTTCAATTGTAGTAGGAGATTTTATAGGTTTTAATTAATCAATCACATGAAAACGTGAATGCATAGATGCTGAAATAATGCAACAGAAAATGAATTTGAATAAAACAGTGGTAAATTTTGCAATATGAAACTTTGAATTTGTATAAAGTGAACATCTCATCCCTTGCAAATTTAAATGCACTTGTATGAAAGCCTATGTGGATTTGAACCCACATCTTTGTGCTTTAGCACATGCTCTTCCAATTAAGCTAATAGGCTAAAAGTTTCGGACCAAAAAATAAATCATTAAGGGCAAACAAAAGTAGAAACAACAATTTTGACCAAAAACTCTCTTCCAAGAGAGAACAAGATTAGTAATACCTAGCTAATTTCTGATTGCTCTATCTATTGTTTAAGTTCAGCCACCGAGCAATGTTTGACCAAGTTTTGCTATGCCTAGTTTATTTACAAATTCAGCAAATCCAACAAATGTTTAACAAAAACTAAATCCAGCAATTACAATTACAGAGATCAACTTATATATTGTCAACCACAATCAGCAAGACTAGAGTAATCCATTCAACACAATTAATCAATGCAATTTCAAAGAAACTTACCAAGGCATGAGAAAGACTTCTCAGTTTTTCAATGGTTATGCTTTGCTTGGTAAGAAATCCAGATCCTTTCATGTTTAAAATCGGAAAATTGAGATTCCAATATAGGATTAAATTGGTAAGATTTGCATTCATAATTTCAAAGAAATCAATTACAGGGTTGTGAAAAAAAAATTAGGGAAGAATGACCTAAACCTGATTTGGAAATTGAGAGAAATGGAATTCGCCCAAGATGACTACCCGATCTGTTGTAGCTATTGATGTTGTTGTCCAGAAATTAAATTCTTATCTATGGAGATTTGTGAGAGTAGTTGAGAGAGGGGATAGAGGAGAAGATGGAACTCGTGAAAACAAAATCCAGAAAAGGGGAGGTAGGAGTAGGAGAGAGATGAGGGTGTAAGATAGGTTAAAAGAAAAATATTAATATATTTTAATTTGGGTAATTTAAATAACACGTGGTCCAATAGTAAAAATGGGACATGGTTGGACCAATAAACTTTGGACCAGACGATCCGCACCGGTTGTTAACTCGAGTCTGGTGAGTTCGTATTTGTGGACTAGGTTGTGCAAATTCACATTGGTCACAAATATTCGCGCACAGGAGGATACACACCATTTGCAGATTTCTTATTAAGCCTTGGAAATGGCAGCCTACAAACTCATACAGCCTCTCCAATTGTATTACCCCATTTTATAAGCTCATATCCCATCGATGAAAAGTCTTTTGAACCTCTCATTGATGTTATATTCCCTGAAATTAAATTGCCAGTTTTTTACCCCAATATATTTAATGACCGTGCAATTCTCACACCAACTAATGAAGGTGTTGCAACCATAAATGCTGCAATACTTTCTAGATTTCCTGGGCCAACTCGTACATATAAGAGTTTTGATGCTGTTGTTGATGACAATGGCAACTTATATCCAACTGAATTTCTAAACACTTTGTGCCCTTCTGGAATGAGTCCACATGAATTAGTATTAAAAGAGGGTTGCCCTGTGATATTGCTTCGTAACTTGGATGCTTCTAATTAGGGCTGGGACTTTGGACCCGAAAAACCGAAGAACCGAACCGAACCATGCTGTTCGGTTCGGTTCGGTTCGGTTCGTAAAAATAAAGAGGCTAAAAAAATCGGTTCGGTTCTTGCACAAATTTCGGGTTCGGTTTTCGGTTTTTAAAAAAATAAATAAATAAAAACCGAAATTTTTATAAAACCCGTATTTTTTAGTTTTTAGAATACCCCATTCTCGCACAGGCCCTTGCAGTTCGCAGCCTTAGAAATTCGCACTAGAAGTTCACACCTCCCCGTCGCCTCCCCGTCGTTCCCGAGCCCTAGCAGAGCCCTCGTCGGCCGCCTGCCTTCGGTCGCCGGTCTCCCCTCTTCGGCTCTTCCCGACTTCCTGTCCTCACGCCTCAGAGCCCTCGTCGGCCGCCAACTCCTTGCGAGTCCTCACGCCGCCAGCCGTCGTCCAACTCCTCACGCCGCCAGCCTTCGTCGGAAGTCCTCATGCCTCCGCTGCCTCCTCCAGGTACACACCTCTCTTACGATTTACAGTTTGAATTTCTCGGATCAAAGCACCACTAGATAGAATACTCTTTTTAAAAATCAATCTGAGATCCGAATCACCACTGCTATTACACACCTCTCGGATCTCAGGTACACAACTCCACACCACCACTGCTATTTCATGGCGGGATCAATCGCAAGACTCCGACATACTCTCCAATCGACTATTCGCGGTGCTCGTGGCTCCGCTTATCATCTCCGACATTGTAATTTTCTCCTCTCTCTGTTAAATTAGACGTATTTAGGGTTTTAGTTTCATGAATTTATTGTCTATGGATTGTTCGTCACTTATCTCTTACCTAGGCGTTTGCTAATTTGTTTCTTCGCCTTCACTGAATTAGGGTTTCATACTTCTGTTTCGCTAGTTGTAAGCCGTTTTTATGTTTGCACTGTCTCCTTAATCTGATTATGTGGTTGTTTGAGAAATATTTTATTTCATTTCGATTTTGGCTGTTGAATTTGGAAACATGGGTGGTTATACATACATGTGGATATATTCCTACTGAAATTTTCCATTCTTTCTCATTCATTATAATTGTATCTTGCTACTGTTTACACTTTGAATTGAATTTTTATAGGTTTGCTATTGTGGACATTGATTCTCATGCCTTACATTGTAGCACACAATCTGATTTTGTCTCATGTTGCTGCTGTTCAAAGATACAGGGAGAAGTATCAAGTGAGAAGAACTCTAACTAATTAGCTCTCTACAATAGTTGGTTTAGACATCACCAGACTTGACTCATATATAATTCACACATCTTGTTATTTGTAGGAAAAACAGAAGGGCAAAATAGGAAGCCTCTTGGATTTTGTGTGGTTTGAGCCTCTAACTAAAAGCAAGGCAGACAAACAAGCAGCGCAAAGAGCTCATGACTTTCAAATTCGATGGTGAACATTCAAATGGTTGATTCTTTGAACTTAATTTTGTAGTTTCTAACAGTTGTATTTCATAATAGGTTTATACATCCAATAGGTTTATACATCAAATGGTTGATTGTAATAGGAACCGAACCAAATTTAGGAACAGAATAAACCCAAAAAAGGAGTGTGACTAAGTTCGGTTAACCGAATTAACCGAAGTTAGGAACCGAATAACGTTCGGGTACGGTTATTACGGTTTCTCACTAAAATTCGTAGGAACCGAACCGAACTAAAAAAAAATTTTTACCCTGCGGGTAGGCTAAAAAAAACCCAAGAACCGAAGTATCCCAGCCCTACTTCTAATGGACTGTGTAATGGGACCAGACTGATTTGTAGGCAATTTCGTACGAATCTCATCGTTTGTGAGATTGCTACTGGTTTTTATAAAGGCACCCTCGTGTTTCTACCTAGAATGAATCTACGCCCACCAGGACAAACATATCCTTTTGAATTTCAACGTAAACAATTTCCTATTAAATTATGTTTTGCGATGACTATTAACAAGTCTCAAGGCCAGACATTACACCGAGTCTGTGTTTATTTAAATCAACCTTGTTTTTCTCATGCGCAATTGTATGTTGCTTTTTCTAGACCACGAAATGGGGCTGATCTCTTTGTGTTTTTGCCTTTGTCTGATATCGACACCCTCGCTACCAACAACGTTATTAATATTGTTTCCTTTGATGTATTACATAGGGCTGGTGTTGTTGACTCCTTGTGACCTTATGCCGTTATTGTATGTGTCGTTTACTGTCATAAGCACAGCCGCACTGTTTTATACATACGTAGTTATTTTCTTGACCTGCTGTTTTGTTGATCAACCCCAATTTAGCACGTCTGCATTTAAATCCTGGACCATGACTTCCCCGGTGCAGCGGAATATCGGAACAATGAATGGGCTGAGTATTATCCCTTTATTATGGGAGATTCTTTATAACCGCTAGATGCCAACAGTGAGCTGATTTTCCCGAAAACTAAAGGCGAGAACTGTATTTTACGAATTGTAAGTTTCCAATCTTCTGTTATAGGATGATCATCACTAACTAGGACTGATTATGAAAATATGGACACAAAATGATTATCCTTCCTTTGTGCTTTATTATATACAGGTCTCAAAGTGAAGCATATAATTCTCTCTTTCTTTGTAAAACTACTATATTTTGATCAGCAGTACAAAAGGGCACTGCAGGAAGTTGGAGTATTGGAGGTTTTATTAGATGATCTGAAGAATCACAAGTGTTTTCTGGGTTCAGATCAAGAAAATAGTAATGCAAACCAGGTACGGAGTAGCTATAAGAAACACAAACGTGACATGTTTTGGGTGTGTGGTACATTTTAGGAGTTAATATTTCAGCACAGAGGGTATTTGGTGAGGCTGTTGGGTTCTCTCTTCTACTTACAACACTTCATAGGTTCATAAGTGATGGAGGAAAGGCTAACAACTCTTCTTTTAGGGTCTACGTGAAGGTGTTTAAATACTTGTTGCGCGTTATGACAGCTAATGTCCATGATAATGCTGTCAATAGATCAAAGTTGCATATAGTTATTTCCTCTCACAGTTTCTATGCTCTTTTGTATGACTCTAACTTGCTCTGTGCTGGTTTTGAGAGACAAGTTATGCATTTGTTAAAGGAACTTGCTCTTGAGTTAGTGCTTCCATCTTTCTTGGCTTCAGAATCTGATAATTCGTTGATTATGATTGAGTCTTCGGGCTTTGTTCAAATGGCGCCTAGGTGTTGTGAGTCCTGAGAGTGAAAGAGTAAACTTAATAGGTATATGTGTACTTGAATTGGATAGCACTTGAGGCTCAAAGAATAATCTTCAAAGCACACATTTCAACTTAATATTTGCTCTTTTAATGTTGCAATTGTAACGAAATGAATAAAATATGCATGTGCTGTCATTTGCTCTTTGTTTTTATTTGTAATACAATTCAATAGCACCTATTCATTATGGGAAGGGGCTAGCTTTATGTACCTCTTCAAGTCTCTTCAGCATGTTATGCATCTCCTCCAAACTAATCTTTAGCTACAATTTATAGTGCTGTCACTTGCTTGATTATAGTGCTGTCATTTGCTTGATTATTACATACCAACTTCCAAGTCTTTAGCTACAATTTAAACCAAGTTGCATCATAATTACTTAAATTAGATTATGCCATTGACTTTTATTCGCTTTTGTTTTTTAAACTGTGTTTTTTTTGAGAAACCAGTTATCACATATCACCTGCTTAGTCTTCTTCAAACCTTTTTAATTGGGTTGTCCATTTCAAACTACTCAATCTCTTATAACTGTACACGTACATATTGGCCTCCAACAAAGCCCAACTGCATCACTACACGTGTTTTTTTCCATTCCAAATACTTTTAGATCACCTTTCCTTCGTCCACCGAATAACAGTGAAAAGTAATTTGCAGTTTTGCAAGTGCCACGTGCCACCCCCTAATTTACCCATCAACACCTGTAACATGCAACAGGGATCTGCATTATTATGCCACATACTCCTATATAGTACATATTATGCCATCTTTTGCACTTACAACTGCAACAACAGTCTAAACAGAATATAGGCATGTATTCGCTTATCCCAGCTTCGATTACCTCGCATGGCTTCCGATTTTGCGCCCCGACTTCATGCACCTACTTTATTTTACTTTTATTATAACATCCGGTTGTTTTTATCTTTTTTGCTCATTTTCCTTTCGCTTATTATTCTGCCTTGTTAATTTGCCACTGTTGTCTTCCAGCCTGAAAGCAACAACTTAGCAATGGATGCAAACAAAATTTTTCTACAGGATCTGGAATGCAACACAGCACCTTTGTTGAAGAATCTGGTTCTCAAAGTGATAACCAAAAAAGAAAAGATAGAATCACCGGGGAAAAGAGCTTTCCAGAACTATGTGTTCATGGACGAGCAGGCATGTTTTCCCTAGCTTATTGCCTTCCAGCTTTACGCATGTTGCACATGCTCATATCGTAACTTAAAAACACTTTGCTACCCCTAATTTGAGTGTTTTTTTCAGGGCACAAAGAGACGAGCCACTATTTTCGACAAGCAAGTCCCCTTCTATAACAGGATCTTTAATGAAGGCGGAAACTACGAGATGTCTAAGCTTATTGTGAAGGAGGTCGCCCCGCTGTATGCTATGTACGACGGGGAACTGCAACTCACATTCTCGCGCAGCACTGATGTGCGCACCCTTGATCCCACTTCAAACCTTGTAGTATTCACTCCAAACTTTCTACCTCTGTCTGAGATGGATTCCATGGTCGACAAACACACCTTCGGTACACTTTTTCTCCATGCCAAATTTATCTACATCAAATCATGAACTTGTTTGTGCACCCTGCCTTATTTCCATTAATACTTTTTAACGTCATACGCATATATTAGCCTGTACACCATGAATTATTTCCGTTATCATCTCATTCAATTCAACTCGTACATTCAATTGCGTTGCTATATTGATGGGAAACATTTGTTACGCAGATATTGTCGTTGTTGTAGCAAAGGTTAATGCACCCCAGGCTAAGACATCACGCTTAACTGGACGTGTGAATGACATGGCTGACATCCTCATCACAGACGCCAGGTAAATCCCTTTAACCAGCATCTATATCCATATTCATATCAAATACTCTGATCGCTACTAACCCACTTCTATCCATTCATAGCATATTTGGTATTGCTCATATGTCTGCCTGGAACGCCAATGCCCATCGATGCCAGACCTTAGCTGAAGTAGGCGCTGCGTCTGTTGTGGTCTTCACGAACGTATGAGTGCTCAAATTTGATGGTACACACTTCTATCTTGTTTTTCTCTCGGATTGCGGCAAGACCTTTGGCATGTTTTGTTCTAAACAACTAATTCATATACTCCACTGCGCATGCATACTACGTGTTAACCCCTTGCAGGGATTTCAACTGTGGCCACAACATACATCACCGAAATAGACTCTATAGCCGAAGGGGATAGAGCAGCCACCTTAAGATCATGGTTCGTTCTAACATAGTATTCTGCAACCGTCTATTGACCACATCGATCCCTAATACCCAATCTCCTATGCATATACGCTTCCTCCAGGCTTACAACCAACCCTGAAATCATATCAGAAAGGCTTGGTTCTTTCGACAACAGCCAGCCAATAAGGAGACAGATCGAGACTTTTACACTCGCTGCCCTTAAGAAGATGCAGGTTAGTAACTATGGCAGTTATATTCACTCAGTTGAAAGCATGAGTAATTTTTTAAAATTCAAGTTGCACCGCATATTAAAATCCCTTACATCGCAGCCTACAGAGGTTGCAGCTGCGGATGGCAAACGCTTCACTGCCTCTGTTTTATCGGTGGACAACAGGAGCCCCCGCACTGCGTTTTCTTGCCCGATTTGTGGAAAGCCCTATTCTGGAGATTTCGATGGCGATCTGAAATGCCTTCACTGTACTGCCCATCCGATGTGCACTGCAAAGTAAGTTCCTTATCCTGCTTGACCAAAAACAACAAAATGCACACTATTTAACTTGATATTGCATGGTGCAGAATGTTTCTAGACTTCACAGTCATAGAAGGAGAGGCGACCTATGAACTATCTGCCCAGACAAAAACAACGGAGCAAATGATCGGCATAAAGGATATAGAATACCACAACATGACACTTCAGGTAACTCCGTTTGACCCTTCCTAATTAAGACACCTTCACCCTCACTTTATAATTGCATTACCGCTAGCCTCACCTTCGCTTTATATTTGCATTCTCGTTACTAACATCGTAATGGCTGCTAATTGCCCTTAAACAGGATCGTGCCTAGAAATTGGCCTTCGTTGTGAAGCCAAATCCCACTCAATTGGCGTACAAGGAGGTGCAGTGGGAACTGAAGTACGTGGAAAACACCTAAATGCCAAGATAAATCCTGGAGCTTTTGTAGGACCCACACAGGACACTTGAAGACTATGCAACTTGGAACACACTTTTGCTGACCCACCCCCGTTCCAAGAAATCCCTTTTGAGGAGTCTTTTTCTATTTGCAGTGTCCTTTTATAAAACAGGTCCCTCTGGCCGATTACCAAGTGTATGTAAATGCTAGCAATTAGGCCGCGCGGCGATTATAAGACGGAGACTTCATTAGTCTACAAATATGGAAATGACATTTTTGTAAATTTATTTAAAGGGGCATGAGTTTTTTGGAAAAAGAATATGGAACCGTAAATTTATTTAAAGGGGCATGATTTTTTTGGTATTAGACTTCACACCATCCAATGTCTTAAAACTTGTTTTAGTACGCATACGAGCTTTCTTCACAACTAAGAAACAAACTTATCCGAGCTTGCTTACGAGCGAAGTAACTTGGACACGTTTTTCGAGGCATGTCTAAATTATCCCTTCACATCCAAATATCACATAGGTCGGGCATGTTTTTCTAAGAATTTTTTCTTACGAGCTCGCTTACAAGTGAAGTAACTTGGACACGTTTTTCAAGACATGTCAAAATTACCCGTTCACATCCGAATATCACCTAAGTCGGGCACGCTTTTTCAAGAAAATATATTTTTTACGAGCTCGCTTACGAGCGAAGTAACTTGGACACGTTTTCGAGACATGTCAAAATTACCCGTTCAAATCTGAATATCACCTAAGTCGGCCACGTTTTTCCAAGAAAATATATTTTTTACGGTCTCCCCGAGAGCGAAGTAACCTGGACACGTTTTTCGAGACATGTCAAAATTATCCGTTGACATCCGAATATCACATAAGTCGGGCACGCTTTTCCAAGATTTTTTTTACGAGCTCGCTTACAAGCGAAGTAACCTGGACACGTTTTTCGAGACATGTTAAAATTACCCGGTTACATCCGAATATCACTTAAGTCGGGCACGCTTTTCCAAGAAAATATATTTATTACGGTCTCCCCGAGATTACTTAAGAGCTAAGCAAGAACGACACGAATTTCGAGTAACATTAAAATTACAAATCGGATTATTACACCCACACGATAGTGCAACACGCATTTTTAAGTAATTGGATGGACGGTCAGATATTACTAAATCGAACGGCTAGAATAAATGTAAGTTAAACGGTTAGATAAGATCTATATTTGGGTTTTATTTATCAACGGCCGGATAGTGTTGTGATATCCAAACTCTTATAGTCGTATGGATATGGATATGGATTAAATTAGTTTATGCAGACACTTAGTACTGCATCTTTACTTTGTACATATCGATTTACCTCTTGGGTTTTCACTTCGCTCTTCTTGTTATGCTACTGCTCCTTTCTATACTACTTCTCTTCGCTCACTCCAGCAGCTAGGCAACACGATTGCACCACCAAATAATTACATGCCACTATATAGACTTTGCTTAAACTTTTATACTTTAAATTCATGTATGCAGCCACGCTTGATTCAAGTTTTGAATTCACGAGGCTCCCAACTAGTATATATAAATGAAGAGTCGGCCTATATTTATAAAAAATCTCGTTTTCCACCCTCAAATTTCCTTTACTACAAACTTTACTCTGAAATAATTATTAATTAAATTTAAATTAAAAACTTTTAAAATATAAGTAACTAAAATTCAAAATAAAATATTAAATATTATTATTTAGTCATGATCAGTTATAAGCAAAGTAATCCCAATACGAAAATCAAGAAGTATAAAAATAGGATAAAAATATCAAAATATTTTCGAATATTACAGTAAGTGACGCCGCTGACGACCGTTAGCCTCTCCGACCACCACCCATAGCAAGGGCTGCCGCCGGGCAACACCCGACCACCCTCGGGCTTGAGGATCGAGCCATGCTCGAGCCAAACGAGCCATGGGCTCGAGTGAAGGTATATACGATCGAAATTAATTAGCGGGTTAGTTGCGAAGCCACCGTAAGGGCCTTTCGGTGCCGCTTTGCTAATTAAATTTATGATTTTTATAATCTTGACGTTGATACGGTTCCACAGGTTCGAACCGCTCGGGAAACGGACGTCCGGATCTTCCGTTATAGCGAAGACAAGTTTTGGATACCGATTGTCAGGTAAAGGACTTCAGATAATTACTCGGGATAATTAGTTGTAATGAACAATTTTTATTTAGAAAATTGTTTCAAAAGTGAAGCGGATAATTAGTTGTAATTCCGCCAAGATGGCTCCTTGAAGCATGATAACTAAGGATTTATTATATATCGATATTCGGAAATTAAATTGTTTATCGATTAGGAAGTTGTAGGAGTTGAGAATACAACTAAGAAATGTTTCTGTGAGCTCGTTGCTGAGAAATCCTTTTGTTATATTTGTTAGAAGGATGATAAAGATTACTGTTGGAATTGTTAAGGACGTCGAGCACGCCTTCCAAAGTGGACGATTCTCTCTTGCGTTATTGTTATTAAATGAGGAATTGGATCCCATTTAATATTTGCGTTGGGAACAACTTGTATGATTAATAAAATATGATAGGTTGTTATATTTGTTAGAAATAATGACCATGTTATTATTCAGTTTTGCGCTAGAACTGGATTTAGGTCCGTTGTGGGTGACCTTGTATGCTGTCTCACGCTGAGACATTGTTGTGATTAAGATAGTTCATGGAGTGGTTCTATATCCTCTCTTTAAAACAATATTACATTAGGAGGGGTCTAATCCTAATGGTGAGTCATGACTCTGATCCCCTACTCTTCGTGTGAGAGGGTTGATAGGCACTCTAGCTAAGTGCAGGTTCAGTACGGTGGAGTGTAGACTACATGGTAATAGGCCTCTGTGATCTCTACCTCACCATATGCAAATGAAAGATTAAGGATAACTTAAGTCTTTTGATCTTGGTGTTGTTACATGATTATGGATGAAACAGGCCCTCTATTCTCTACAACATCGGGACTCGTGCTATTCGTTGATTCAAGGATGAAATAAGCCCTCTGACCTCGGTAGCATTGTGTTCCTTCGGCAATAGTTCGGGCCGATTAAAACCCACCAACTTGTTTGTGAAAAGTTTTGAAAGTAATATAAGATAAGTGCGTTAGGCACATTAATATACCTGAATAGTTCGTCCAGTCGGAAGGCTATTCTTGCTCCTGGTTATGAATGATTCTTAATCAAACTTTGATTAAGTTAATCTGAGTAGTCGATGGAGGCTTTTCAAGATGTTATGTGATTAATATGAATTCCCAACAATTGTTTATGCTTCTTAAAAGAAACCACAAGCGGTGGTGTTCTCTCTCTTGACTATGCGAGTCTCCTTCTTATTCTCTATAAGACTGCTAACTGTTGGATCATAATCCGAGTCTATTCGGATTTCTGATGCCAATATGTTTAGTTACAACCATAAGAACCAAGTTAGTTTCTCCGCTTGCTAGTCTATCATTAGACTAACCCGTCCATTTTCTTTTCTTTTATATGGTTGGCTGGTGTCCATCGTTGGGTTACGACACATCAGATTCTTCTTGGAAGTTGATTCAAGAGGCGGATTCAGATGTTTGAAGCTCCAAAAGTTGAAGAAAGGTTTCCAATGGCTATACTTAAAGTGAAGTTCTTGGTTAAGTTGCTGCAAAGCGAAGTGTAAGAGAAGTTAAGAATTTAAGGAGATATTTTAAAGACTTTGTTCAAATAGAAGGTTGTTCTATTTATTGATTTCTTTTTTAGTTAAGGTTTGTATAAGACCAATTGTATTTATTCCGATGTAATGTTTCTTTTAGTTTGTTCAGTTAATTTAAAGCCTTGGGTAGCTTCGGTTTAGTCTTAATCGGGGTTATTGGCGGTAATGCCTTCAGGGTAAGTAAGGGGGTGTTACAAGTCCGTCGCTGAGCCGCCCCCTCGCCCTGGTGTTGTCCGTCGTTCTTGTCTTGAGTTCTCTCTCTGGTTCTTTTACGTGAAAAAGAAAGGAGATGATATCCCCTTGGGTGGTTTGGGCTCCTTATGGGCTAATTCAAATAGGCACATATGTCGAATATTAGCCCATCAGAATTTTTTAAAGAGGAAAAGAGAAAGAAGAAGCCCAAATACTCGCCCATCTCGATTTCTAAGCCCAATTTCTGCCCCCGTTACGCTCGGTATAAATTCTCGAATTATATTTATTTATCACACTTTTTGAAATATTTTTTCACGGATATATGATAATTATTTAATTAAATGGAATTAATATTGCATGTGGGTTTTAAAAAAAAATTGTAATTAAATTAATTTACATGCCCATCTAGGATAAATATACTTTTAATAAATCATATGGGGATTCCTAGAATTTTAATATCCATAAGAATAATATTTTAAGCATATTTGGTTTAAATATTGTAAAGATATTAACTTTGTCATATTTCCCTTTATTATAAAAGAAATAATGTCAGATAAGGAGATTTATTGAAATAAGATTCTATTAAAAAAAATAGATTTGCATGTCTTTCAATCCTATTATAAGCTTTGAAATAATATTTGTGAGATATTTTGAATAAAGTATTTAATAAGAATAATAATGGACTTAAATAATCTAGTGATATAATTGTTGGAGGATTAAAAAGACTTTACATAATCTTTTTCACCCTTTCATGCCAACTTAAAGACTTTGATAATAATTTTGGAAAATGTTTTAATAATCTTTGTCTTAATAAAGAAACATAGAAATAATATTTTTCCAAGTTAAATAAATTGATTAAAATATTTGCATGTAATATATAAAATGAGCTTTAATGAACTTTTCCACCTTGCATGTCAAATTTAAGACTTTATTAATACTTTTGAAAATAAAGTTATTTACAACTTTGGACTTAGTAAGAAAATATAGAAAACAATATTGTTTTAACCGAAGTATGTAAATATTAATAGTAAGTTTAAAAAGAGAATTCTTGGATTTCAAAACTTGCATAAAACTTTATATAAATATAACTATTTTTATAAAGTGTTTTTTTAGATATTACAATTTAAAATAATAATCAAGGATTATTATTATTTAAAGCCTCCACCTAAATTATTATGTAAATAATTTAGCTTTCTTAATTTCTCTTGTAAAAAGGAAAAATAAGAGAAAATAATAATCTTAGAAGAGATAAAGAATTTTAATAAAAATTCGCTCGTTATTTCTCGTGTCGCTAGGTCGAAGATTCGAATCCGTCTAGGACCTAGGTCGTCTAATTCCGAATTGTTCAAAAGGAAACCGTACACAAATCAAGGCAAGTGGAATTTCTCCTTGTAGCCTCATATTTCGTTTCCGTGAAATTTCTCGATGTTGGGAACAACTTGTTTGTAATTAATAAACGAATCTAGGAATATTGATTGGTAGAAATAATGATCCGCTTGTTATCGTTATTACGATTATTAATGTTCAATAGTACTATTGTGCTAGTCTTGGTTGTGTGACCTTGCTTGTTTAAGATCTCTTTTCAAGATTGGTATGGATTAAATAGTAAGGGGTGCGGGATTAACCCGACACCTCTATATAACCTACTAAGTCGCATGACACCATGCCTAAATTATATTCTGCGACTTTAAGGATCATGATCTAATATCTGCTCCTGTTCGGAGGAGGGATGTGCGCACCATAGCTAGGTGTCGGAACTTCGTTCCCATAAGTGGACTTGGGCTCATTCATAGCCCCCCACATTCTTAAAATCCATTAACGTAAGTGAAAGATTTATCACAGCATAAGATAAGTGTCAAAGCACACTTAAAAGAAACTAAAACCGAGTCGGAATAGTACAACTTGGAAGACCGACCCGACTCTCGATTCTTGAAACGATCGTCTTTCCAATCTGAATGCTTATTCGAGCTTGTCAAGGAGGGTTTGGTACTTAAGCGCCTTCGGGCCATCTCCCCAATCTGGAGCACCAAATAAGATGAGGTTGGTTGAGGTCCGACAAGGGCGCGGGAGTTTTTCAAAGCTTGTATGAATTAATAACGTTCCCAACATACTTTCTACTCTAAGAAGTCCTACAATCTCATAGTTCTTCCTTTCGGTTTAAGAGTTATCTCATCTCGAGATTTACTCATTTCCGTCATTAAAGCTCCACATTCTACATCTCAAACACATTCCGTTAATCTCTCTCGCTAAGTTATAAATTACCATATTACCCTTGAGAATTTCTGCATTTTTTGCCTGGTATTTCTCACCCTTCGTGACAAATATCAGACTCTAGAAAGTTCACACCAAAGCTTTGAAGACAAAGTCTAGAAGGTTCGAGAAGAGCTATGCAAGGATAGAAGGTCAAGGCAAGACGACATTGAAGGAAGGAAGAGATTTTTTTCATAGAGCGAAGCATTCGAAAGAAGGTGCACTAGCTCTTCCATTTTTTTTAGCCAAACAAATCATCATCATATGAGTTGTCTTCGAAAAATAGACTTGTATTTCTAAATACGTCTTTCCAACCCTTTTTAATATGGGCTTCATTTTCCGTTGCTACATCATTTGTAAAATGACTCTCAATGTAATGAACGAATGTTCTTATCAATGAATAAAATTCCGCTTTTAGTCATTTCTTCTTTAATTACGAGGTCACTGGCGGTATTGCCCAACGTTGCAAAATAGGGGTATTATAATCTAAGACCAGTAGCATGTGTTGCGTTGATAGGCCTTCGAACGAAATAACTTTGCAATCCTTACACCTTCCCTTGCCCCCCCCTTCCTAGCCACACAAAGAAATAGATCCGAAAGGGCTTGCAAACATGCACCAGACTGACATATTACGTCTGGTCCAAGACCTGGACCAACATAGTTGGGCTCACAGTCCATTATATTTTAAAATTACTGGCCTGCGGGATACGGTATGGTCTGGACCGAACTAGATCGTAATATATATTTTTTAAATTATATATAATAATTTATTACTTATATATAATATAAAATATCAATTTTACAGTCCATTTATATTCGTAATTCAGACTGAACAGTAATTTAATAAAATTTTAATAATAAAATTTTATAGTAAAATATATAATCACAATCCTTATGGTCCAAAATCGAACAGTAATAAAATCGGATCGTATTAATCGGCTTCGGCCATTGCCAACGGTTACAAATTTTACGTTAGTCTGAGCCGGAACTGTATATTCCGGTCTGATCTAGACCGGATGAACACCCTATATAGTGTATACAATTGTTCATGTTCAAAAACCGAGTAGAAGTCGGCCCGACCGACTTTTCTAACCGAACCGGAATTAATTGATCTGAACCAATATTGTTTCGACCTGAAAAACCCTTACAGCCCAAACCCTAGAGGGCCTGTTTGTCTCTTCCCTCGAGGCCGAGTAGCCGATAGACAATCTCCACTGTCCACTCCGGCTCCGACCAGCGGCGGCGCGACAGGAGTCTCTCATTTCTCTCTCCGGCCACCGAAAAGCGACGGAATACCATCCTCTCCGGCCACCGACTACCCGGTTCGTCTCTCTCTCTCTGTCTGCGTTTTTGCTGAATCTCCTTGGCTTGATCACTTCGTGTCTAAGTTTCATTTGTGTTTTTGTTGACTTAATTGTAATGTAATAAAACTATCAATTGAATGTTGGAATCAGTAGGCCTGACCTATTGACTTACAGTTACCAAGTTTTTTCCTGAGATCAAACATTATTTGAATCGCCTCGCTTTTGTGATAGTGGCTTGGAGCTAATTGGACGCCTATGGTCTGTGAAAGCATTTGTTGTTTCTAATTTGGCTCACTTGAATAATTTTTATTTACTAAAATCCCTCATAGATGTTTAACATTGAGTTTGATGAATGGTTTTGAACCGATCATTTTCTGTCCATGCTTTTGAAAATTTTGTTTTCAATCTAAATGTTATCATCATCATTCACTCAGTGAGGCTCCTTTGTAGCGGAATCTGGGAGGTCAAGATAAGGGTACCCCTGCCCAAGTCCAAGATAGACCCAAGAAAAACTGAAATTCAGCTATGTGACTAATAACTGAATTTAGTTAGAATGCACCAAAATTGATACCAATGAGCATGAGGATGCGCCCAAGTTTTCAATCTAAATGTGCTCTTCTTTATTATTTAGACTAAATGATACCAACCACAACTAAAGTTAACTGTGCTCTTCTTTTCCTATACACACAGAGCTGCATATCATTCAATATCTTATATCACCATGCAAACGTCCCATTCTCCTGTTGATGTTGATAGAGATGGAGATGATGTAAGTACTACGCCTCTCCCTATTTGATTTACGATTACTTTAAATTGCTAGATTACATGTGCAATTGTTTGAGTCTGTTTTCTAAATGCAGTTCATATAGCCTTCAAGTAGAACTCTTTTTTTAAGTTTTTAGGGTGATGTTGTTAAGTCTTTCGCTCTTAACTAACTGAATGAATTAGTTTATACGATCCTTAAATAATGTTATCTCTTACTTAAAACTCATGCCTACTTCATAGTAAGCATATTTTTTATTCAATATGTTTGAATACCAATTAAGAGATGAGTTCAAGATTGCTTAGGACGTCTTATTTATAAGACTTGTCCGACTTATGATTTATGAATATTAGGGGCGTCATCTTGGAATGTGTATTAGTATTTGTCCATAACATATAATATCTGATATCTCCTCATAAAAATAGGATAAGAGAAACGGAGAACATTGTGTATAGACCCCCTTGTTTAAAAATATGTTTATAGATTGGCAAGCTTATAAATTTGGATTCCAACAGTAAAAACTAAAAACATTTAGAATGATTAACAGCTGTTCCTTCTTTTTGAGTTTATGTGAGTGATTGCTTAGCTAAAATGAGTGTATTTTCCTTTTTTTTTTTTCTCATGTTCTTTTGACTTTGTTTCTTGCTTTAAATTCCTGTTTTGTAGACGTATAGCAATCTTAGTTTTAAAAGGCGCAAGGCGCAAATGGCCCTGGAGCCCAGGCGAAGGGCGAAGGGCGCAGGCGCGCGCCTTTCGTAGGCAAGGCGCATACAAGTGTCAAAAACATGTGAAACCATTTCTAGAGCATATTTTAACTCAAAACAGCATGGCGTTAGCGGACAGGTGGCAGCGTCGGAGGCGTCAGCAGAAGGGTGGCGGCGTCGGAAGTCGGACCATTGGCGGCGTCGAAGGTCGGACTAGTGGCGGCGTCGGACAGGTGGCCGGGAGGGCTGGCGGGCAGCAGGGGCGTTGGGTGATGGGTGGCTAGGGTTTCTAATTCTCCATCTCCTTTCTATCGTGAACAGAATGTGTTTTTTTCTTGTTTTAAATTTGTTTTTTTATTTTTATTAGTTCAAATGGGCTTTAATATGTTTGGGCCAACAACCCATATTGATAAAAAAATGATAATTGATATTACTTTCAGGGTTTTAACGCAATTCAGCAGCCATAGAACAAAAGGCGCGCCCAGGCGCGAAAAGCGCGCCTTCAGCGCCCTATGGAAAGGCGCCACAGGCGCGCGCCTTTTGTAAACCGCCTCGCCCGGCACCTTGAAGGCGCTGGACCCTGCGCCCACCGCCCAGGCGCGCCCGAGGCGCGCTTTTTTAAACTAAGATAGCAATCATTTCATTCAAATTTGATGCAGATTTAATTTATCAGTCAGGCTATGGAATTCAAATCCAACAAGTGCTTGTTTTGATTTGCATTTTTTTTTCTCTTGTTTCCTCTTTGGTGCATTTTATTTTGGATTTTGGGTTTCTGTCCCAGATTTGCATTACAGCTCTAGATTAATTTGGACCATCTAGAATGAGCCTCTAAAAACGGGGAAAAAGTAGAGGAATCCGAATTACAGTTCGTGGATTGGCAATTTATAGAAAATCTGACATGAAAACAAGTGTATAATTGTCTTTTCATGCTATCAGTGTTGATCCTCAAATAGATGATAAAGTGGCAATGAATACAAATAAAAAAGGTGGTTTTGTGTACAAGTATCATCCTTAGTTTCGATCTAAAAATGTGATCTTACGTTCTTTTTCAGAATAGGAGCAAATTGCATGTTCCAAGTAAATGATACTCAATTTAGCTATGCTTTTTCTTTCTTATATACACATAGCTGCACATCATTCATTATCACCATGCAAACTTCACATTCTGCTGCTGCTGCTGCTCCTTGCCCATCTGTTCATGATAGAGATCGAGATGATTTAAGTACGTTTTTAATAGAGTTATATAGCTTCTAAGTAGAACTAAAGGAATTCCAGTACCCCGTGGTATGCTGTAAAGTCTTTGGCTCTTAATTTACTAAAGGCATTAGTGCACATCAATACATAATGATATCTCTTATCTAAGGCTCATGCCCCAGGGTTTTGAATGCCAATTAATTAAGTAATGAGTTTAAGATTTGCTTAGGATGGATTTTTTATAAGGCTTGTCCGACTTATAAATGTTGGGGGTGCTATCTTGGAATGTGAATCAGTGTTCAGTCCATATATAGCATCTGATATTTGATTTTTAAAGGGAGTGCATTTTTATAGATTAGCAAGCTTATAAATTTGGATTCCAATAACAAAATAACAACACATACAAGTGGGCTCTTACTCCTCTTAGGTATAAATGTAAATAAGAATGATTAACAAGTATCACTCCTTCTCTTTTCGAGTACATGTGTGCTTGTTGAATAAATTTGTGTATTTGCCTTTTCTTATTCATGTTTTTTTGATTTTGTTTCTTACTTTTAAACCTTTCTTTTGGAGAAGTATAACAACTAGTTCATTCAAGTTAGATGGAAATTTAATCCAACAATTGCTTGTTACATTGTTGGAGTCTTTAAGTAGATGCTTGCATACTAATAACGGCTTTGATAAAATATTTCTACCTTATGATTGCTCAGGTAAATGTATGGTGGCTTATTCTTATATCATTTTTAATTTCGATAAAATTTTCTTTCTCCCCCTAATTTCCAGGTTGGCACTGTAAGTAGCCTTTGTAACAAGCTTTACAACGAATGGTACGAAATACTGTCACGGATGCCAGCGAAATCTGCCATAAGATACTCATCCTTCCTATGCAAATATCGTCACGGTAACATCCATTCGGACCCTCACCTCATTAAGAAGCAATGCATTCACTCCTTTGGCCAAGACCACGGCTTCTTTCTTTACCAGCTTCCATATCGATATGACTATGAACGGGTCCCAAACAGCATTGAGTTCCATGTTTTCCCAGGGGAGACTGAATCTGCCATTGGAATCCCGCATGAATCTCTCGACTACCTCCCCAAACAAGGGCATATCTTTTCCTTGAGCAACGGCCTACTTCTCCTCGGCCTAAGAACTCAAAAAAAGGTCAAAAGAAGATCTATACAAACCTCTCTTCCTGAAAGCTTCAAATTACTGTTGTGCAATCCAGCGACAAGGGAGTGGGCCCAACTTTGCGCTCCTGAGGGCTTCAAGTTCATGGTCAGTAAAAACTTCAGGCCGCTGATTCAGTGCTGCCCAGGGGGTCATGGCCTTGATTTCCCTAACGATTACATCGTTGTAGTCCCAGCCGAGGATGAACTCCCTAAGCCTCAGTTACAACCTGAATATTTGAACTATTTTGGGTTAGAAGATGAGAGCAAGCAGCTCCTCCTTATACACTGTAATGGAAGATGGGAGGAGGAGCTCTGTGACGTCAACATAGAGGGGCGGGTTGTATCCTATGAGATGCCAGTGGCAGTTTTCTCTGATGCTACCAAAGGACTCATGCTGCACTATTTGTGCCATAGTAACACGCAGAGAGAGTTTCGTTCGGACCAGACCTACTTGGAGCCTTATGTAGCTGTGTTCGATATCCGGGAGAAGAAGTTAGCAAGGGAAATTAAGATACCAGAGGAAGTATGGTGTAGAATGGGAGCGTTGCCCGATGATGATAGGTTTGGTGGAACTTATAAAAACCTGTGGTTATTCAAATGGAATGAGACGAGTATTTGTTTGTTGAAATGGCGTTTTGATGGGGCTACGATCGGCGTGTGGGCACTGGACAACTACGGGAGTGAATGGGAGTCTTGGAGGATGATCATGGATAGCTATACTAACAGGTTTGGAATCGATGATTGTGAGGAAATGTTAATGGACGTGCGGGTTGTCAGCGGGGGAAGATTGCTGATTGCAACTGCTAAACAATTGTATATGTACGTGATGGAGGAGGGGAGGCTGGAAGTGGTGCTCGACCGCAATGTCAACTATGTACCTGATCCAATATGCAATTTCAGAGATGTCACACTCGTTCCATATGCTAACACGCTCCGACCCGTTTCAGTACAGAACACTACTACTCATGCTTATTAAGCTCTTATTCTTCTTCTTATTTGAACTAATTGTACTAGTTTAATGAATACCAGGATATGAGATCAAGCAGCTTTTCCCCTCTTGAAAAACTTCAACTCGTCTCGGAATCTATGTATGTAACAACCTTATGTTTTTGTGCAAATTTAGATGATTAATTCTGCTGCTGATCATTATTGCAAAAGTTGCTGGAAGCTTTGGAGTTTCTTGATTTCCCAGCCCGGTGGTTTAGTTTCTTTTTGAATAGAAAAGATTTGCAAGTGAATTTTTGTTCTTATTTTGGCTTATTTGAAAGGATGGCCTATGAAAAGGTCAGGCTTGTTTGAGGGTGTATTAATTTACTAAACAAGGAACGGGAGTTGCGACCTTGATCGATTTGCCAAACAAGTCTCAGTAAAAATCTAACCTTTCATACTTGACCATCTTTAATATAGCATTCTTCATACTTGTTATTCGACCATCTTTAATCTTCTGATCCAAGGTATGCAATTGAACTTTATTAAGTTTCGGTTTTACAGAAATAACCTTTCGCCTTGTTTTGGGTATGTTGTTATGTTTCGGTTTTAGAAAGTATTTTAGTATACTATTATATTTTCTAGCTTTATTTGTAACTAAACCCCTTTCCTTGGGATGATTTGTTTCTTAGAATTTTTTTGATTCTTTAGTTTACATTTCTATATATGATCTTTAGATCCAATTACATCAAAAAGAGATCAATGTATACAAATTGTAGTTGTGCAGTCCGTGTAGCAATAACTTCATCACATTCTCCATCCTGACAGATTTGACAAACTATGCAATATTCATTCATGAATATGAATACAAATAGATGCTCTCAAAGTAGAACAACTGAGCGCCTTCCCAACTCCTCAAGGCGCCTCTCCCAGACCTATTCTTCATCAAAACCTTCAACTCCGACCAAAATTACACCACGAATTAGCTGCATTAATCACTCCATACACATCTTTAGATGAAGCGGCACAATCATAAAACTACAAACAAGTTCTTGTTTCTTCTCAAGCGAAAACGGTACTTTTGAATGTGGTAGGAAGGAGAAAAGATTTTCCAAGTGAAGCGTCACCTTTCTACCTCCTTAATGAATGCAATGTCACCATTTGCTGAGTTTGAAGCTGCCGGGAGAAGCTTATCTCTGTCGGTTTCATCGCTTTCACTGTGTTCAAGAAGATGATGATGGTCATGGCTATCGTCTGAGGAAGATTCGCTCCCGTCTTCTGAAAAAAAAAACATGATACATTAAAAATGTTCACGAAATGGAAAGACCCAATTGAATTTACCTCGGGAGGAGAAAAGAGAGTTTTTTTTTTATAGACTACTTACCCACATGATCAGCATACTCAGGCAACTCTTTCACTGTTGTCACTTGAAGGCTTTCAGGAAGCAAGCAGCTGCAAACTGACCCTGGAATTCGGTCCCAGAGGGTATGTTCAGTTAGCTTCCCGTAAACTTAGTTAGCAGTAATATTCCGAGCAAATGATGTTGGAAACTAGCCTAATTTTCAGAGTGAACCCAGATCAACCACAATTTATAAGCTACTCAAAAGTCATAACAATATTTTCTACCACTGGAAAGAGGGGACAAACATTTTCGCTTTTTCAAACACATAAGATCAAATAATAATCCAAATTGTAAATAAATAGTTCAAATGTCAAAAAGATGCATCACTCATAAGAATTTACTGAAGCAGAGCATTTATACAAAGGTTTATGGGATCTAGCTACATGCACGTTTTTCCATGTGTCAGTTGTACTAAGAGTCATGTAACTTCCTATTATAATGTCTTGTATTGTCTTAACTTGAAGCCTCAAATCACATCTTCCTCCCTTTAAAAAAAAAAAAGAAGTGCAATGAAACAAGTTTAATAGGTAAACAAACAATTTCAAAAGTTAATTAGATATATGGTTATTGTAAGTAGAATTAGATATATGGTTATTGTACGTAGTCTTTGTTTGAGCTCCTACGCATTTGTTCCTACTTACCAAAAGGGTTAAGTTCTAAGAACAAAATCAAAACCAGGCTAAACTAGCTAGTAGAAACAAAAAGAAAGAAATAAAACAAGAAAGTAAAGAATTACTTACCCAGATGAGCTAGTCGATTTACCCATCCAGGTATATGCTTCCCAGTCAATCTCCATGCTATATCGTCTGTGAAATGGTTGCAGTTTTTTCTGATGAGATGATAAGTATCCCCGTGATACTCAGAGGCCACACCCTCAATGAATGTTCGAAATTCAGAATGTGGCATGCTTAATTGGCCTAGTGATATAGAACACCGATAAATGAAGCCTGGGCAGCTCCTTGGTTCAACTTCAAAGACTCCACTAACTGGGAAGTCATGTGCTCCAAATCCATACTCCATGCCATGGACTATAAATCAAATGAGGTACAGATGAAATGCTCAGATTCATACATTTTGAGAATGAATCAACAAGTAATAAATAGGCAAAGAAGATTTATTTTTCAGCCTGTGTGAGAAAAGTCATGCATTTTGTACTAGAATATTAATAAGACAGCCCCCCTTTTTGCAATCAACCCCCGTCATCCATACTCTGTTTACAATTCACCAACCTAAACCCATTCAATTGTTAGCAGGGTATTAAGAAAAATGCAATGTCCAAAATACCCTCATTCAAATTCATTTAGGGTGTGCTTGGTACAAATCCGAATATCATCAGGCTGGAATCAAGTATCCGGTTAGGGAAGTATGGAAATAAAACCCAATACCCTGTACTTGAGGTTATGCTAATATTCTGGGATCAAAATTATGGTTTCCAGACACCTTTGCTTGCTATGTCCAATCTTCAAACCCTCATTACATCCCTCTCCAAACCCAATTGTTTTGAGAGGTAAGAGGAATTTGGTATAGAAGGGTATAGAGAACAGCCAAACACTTTTTATCGGCTTTGGGATTCTCAAGCCAATACCTTGGCGCCTAACCCCAGGTCCCTGGTTGCAAAAAACATTAGTCATTTTTTTAATAAATGAGGGTATAATGGACATTTAGTGATTGCAATCAACCACTTCTTTGTAAAGCCAGCTACTTCCTTGTCTATAGCAGCAGTGTATTTCCACCCTTATAATTTGATATAATCCTCAATTCATTTTCTTGCAAGGAAATCAGGTCACAGTTGGAAGTAGGCAACTTGACACATATTTAAAAAGTCAATGCAACAGTGCACAACCGTTTCCATTCTATCCACTTCAGACCATGGGGCTCATTCGACAAACAGGTTTAGGTAGACAATTTGAAACTATTGAAGCCATGTCCATCTTTTAGTATTGGCAACTGAATTGTATTCCCGCATAACAAAATCTTTGGTCTATAGACCATGTACTATTTAATACCAATCATCATCTAAGGAATTGTGCTGCTATCTGCTATAATTTTGACTTTTCTTAAATGGGTTGTGGGGTATTGGAATTTTCAGGAGGAAAACAATCAAGTTTTGTGTGTCTATCCAATACCTTAACCTCTTTGGTGATGACATTGTGCTTCCATTCTAATGAAGCGAGTTCTAAAAACCCACTCTTATGATTAATTAAACATTTTTGTACATCATCAAGCAATATATACATGATCCTCCTATATGATCATCTTTAAGGCAATGAATGATCATGTATGAGTTGCTTGATGAGGTGCAAGGGTTCTTCTTGCCCTTTTCATAAAAGCAATTAGTTATGTTGATTCTCCTTTTTTATGCATCCAAGCATTAAAAAATGTTCAATTTAGTAAAAGACAAAGTAAATATAATTACAATAAAGCAGAAAAGTTAGGTTGTGTTTGGGAATAAAACTCTTGTAACCAATGGCCACACTAAACAAATTAAGGTACTTGATACACCCACAAACCTTGAAATGTAACCCATCTGAAAATTCTAATAATCACACAACCCATTCAACTAAAATTCAATCAAAACACATTTCGTAACCCAAAATTATAACTCATATAGCAATAGCAGCATAATTCCATCGTTAATGATAGAAATTTGCATATAAGTACATGGTCTGTGCTCAATCTTAGTAGCTCTATACCAAACTCAACAAGCCTATATACACATACAACAATTGGACATAACCTACTTTAGAGGTTCTATTCCTATTTCCTGCATGCCCTCACACTATTCGAGGATCACCATACCTCATCCATTAAGCAAATTATCACTTTGCAGGAAATGAAACTCCCGCTAACCAATACCTTTTTTCTCAATATAATGAAAGCATTGTTATATAAACAAACCAGCAATGTGCATACATCAGGTTGCTACAAGAAATGCCAAAAACCCATCTTTGAAGTGTCCTTAAGGACCTTAACTAGAATATCTTAATTCAATCAAAATAACCAAATGAAGGCAATACAACAAGAATAACAACCTTTAAAGTACATCAAAGATATCATAAAGCAAGCAAAAGAAATCAATTGGAGTTCGGCTAACATTTATAAGGTAAGTTATCAAAATTGGTGTTTGATTAGCTCTAGAAATGAGATTCTCCATATATTTTCTTATGGTTTGGAATCAAGCGAGCGGAGGTTTAGTATGACAATCCAATTCCTTGGAGTTCATGGGTGAGATTGAAATTTTTTAAAGCATTTAAACAAACATCAGAAAAAACCCAGAAACCAAATAAATAAGCATAAAAGAAAAACCCAAATAAATTAGCGCACAAGTAAAAGAAAAAAACCCAAAAACCAGAAGATGCCAATAGATCCAGCAGAAGACACAAATCTACCACAAATAGAACGGCAATCAAGAACAAAAACATTCCAAATTAACAACAGGATACCAGATTAAAAACGAAAAGAAGTACAGTAAAGAGGATAACCTTCAATGCCGGAGTGAAAAATCCCAAAACCAAACCAGTGGGTGTAATGGTTAAGGGGAGTAAGATCATAAACATTCAACACCACTTGGGTTTGGCTGTTCCCAACTCCTCCTTCATCCGAACTAGATTCCGAAGTTCTCTCTTCACCTGCACCCATATCTGAAATTCAACCTCCAAAGATCCAATTAAACCCAGAAATCAATGATAGACCTGGACTCGTTTTACTTCCTTCCAATTCTCTTTCGAGAGGGGAAGGAAGAAGATAATTTTGTATATACACCTTTTTTATTACAGGATTTGAAAGAAGGAAAATCGTTTCATCTGAGCAAAGGAGAGGGGTTTTTAAAGGGGGAGGGAGATTGATGCAGCGGATTTGCAAAGTGTTGTTGGAAAGGGAGTTAGGAATCGTTGAATTCAAAAACGTGTTCTTTACAGTGTTGTTGGAGGATGCCGTCTCGGGCGAGACCTAACAACATCCAGCAAAGAAAGGGGAGGGGGGCTTGCTAGTTGCCATTTGACAATCTGTCTGCGTTCATTCTAATTCATTTCTAATTCGTGTATTCGATTTTCAAGTGCAGTTTTGAACTTGTAATGATGGTATTAGCAGATTTAAGAATTTATTGACCTTAGATGCATAATTAGCCTAGATCGTAAAAATAAGTCCAACAGAAAGTACATAAATATTAAATTTAAAAGTAATTCAATTAAATTTCAACCAATTAAATTGATTTTATAAAGATAGATATATAATGTGGTTCAATGTAAGACCGTTTAATATATTGTTTTAACCTCAACTAGTATGTATTCCAGTACTTGGTATGAGTTTTATTAAATAAAATATTAATAATAAAATATTTTTAAATATATTTATTATCCGAGAAAAATAGTCATGTAAATGCTTAAATATAAATTTTTGTTATGATCTGCGTAAAAAGATAAGACAATTATCAAATAACTAATCAAGATCTTTTCATATAAGGTAACAAATGATTGGATTATAATAATAGAGTAGAGTTCTGGTGATATATTATCTTATAGTGTAAAATAAGAACACATATGGATCGTTGGATTAGAAAAAATAGATGGAGGAGATTAAAACATATTGGTTGGGTAAAATAAAAAGCGGTGGCTACTGAAAGGGTTTCTTGACAACAAATAAATTTATAATCAAAACCCCGTTGTGTATAGCGAAGTCAGGTTCGTCCACGGGAGAAAGTCATGTACCAAACTTTGTTACTTATCACGCAAGCAAGAGAGAAAAGCAAGGATTTTTATATCAATGAAAAGAAATTTTAAGGTTTAGGTATCCCCACAACAACAATTATGCATGCCAACGCTAATGAAACATAAAGATCATGCTTTTATCACATAAAGGCGTTAACTTTTATTAACTAACAAGTAAATGAAATAAATTCCGTTCAATCAATAAACTTGTTCAACCTATCTCTTCTACTTCAACCTCTACTTTCGCTTCAAAACCTTAATTAGCTATTCTGATCCAAAGTCTCAACTTTCGCTTCAACTATGAATGAGAAATTCCTATCAACTTTCGTTTCAAGTATTAAGAGCAAGAGAATAGATTCATGCAATAAAAACAATCAAGACGTGATCACAAACAAGCATGTACAACCATTGTTGGATTTAACCCCAATCTTAGAGAGAGACTACTCACAATTCATAATTAAGAACAACTGAATTAATAAAAAGAGAAAGCTTACAATTTTGAATCCCAACAAAACTTGTCTTCCAAGCAATCTCCAATCTCTACTCTATCTCTATCTCCCACACCCCTCTCTCTCCCTTCTCTCCTCCTCTCAATCGTGTGTCATGTGTTAAACAAAGGCTAGAGAAGGGTGTTTATAGAGACACTATTCTATCTAAAAGCTATCTGTAAGCAAATAAATCTTCTAATAAGATATATTCCTTCTATCTATCTAATAACATAAAATGAATGGGATAAAAGTGCATTAAAACTCCGACTCGGATCTCCGCCACCAACACGGGATGCCTTGGTACCGACCTTGTTCAACACTACGAACTACTTTGAGTAAAACTTGCGTAGCGGATTCGTTACATCTCCGTTTGACTCGATTCTTTTTCTTATGTCTTTGTAACGAATTTCTCTATCTCTTTCCAAACTCAAACTTGATTCTCAATGACTTTATGGATTTTTATATCAATGAAGAGAGAAAAGCAAGGATTTTTATATCAATGAAGAGAAATTTTAAGGTTTAGGTATCCCCACAACAACAATTATGCATGCCAACGCTAATGAAACATAAAGATCATGCTTTTATCACATAAAGGCGTTAACTTTTATTAACTAACAAGTAAATGAAATAAATTCCGTTCAATCAATAAACTTGTTCAACCTATCTCTTCTACTTCAACCTCTACTTTCGCTTCAAAACCTTAATTAGCTATTCTGATCCAAAGTCTCAACTTTCGCTTCAACTATGAATGAGAAATTCCTATCAACTTTCGTTTCAAGTATTAAGAGCAAGAGAATAGATTCATGCAATAAAAACAATCAAGACGTGATCACAAACAAGCATGTACAACCATTGTTGGATTTAACCCCAATCTTAGAGAGAGACTACTCACAATTCATAATTAAGAACAACTGAATTAATAAAAAGAGAAAGCTTACAATTTTGAATCCCAACAAAACTTGTCTTCCAAGCAATCTCCAATCTCTACTCTATCTCTATCTCCCACACCCCTCTCTCTCCCTTCTCTCCTCCTCTCAATCGTGTGTCATGTGTTAAACAAAGGCTAGAGAAGGGTGTTTATAGAGACACTATTCTATCTAAAAGCTATCTGTAAGCAAATAAATCTTCTAATAAGATATATTCCTTCTATCTATCTAATAACATAAAATGAATGGGATAAAAGTGCATTAAAACTCCGACTCGGATCTCCGCCACCAACACGGGATGCCTTGGTACCGACCTTGTTCAACACTACGAACTACTTTGAGTAAAACTTGCGTAGCGGATTCGTTACATCTCCGTTTGACTCGATTCTTTTTCTTATGTCTTTGTAACGAATTTCTCTATCTCTTTCCAAACTCAAACTTGATTCTCAATGACTTTATGGATTTTTATATCAATGAAGAGAGAAAAGCAAGGATTTTTATATCAATGAAGAGAAATTTTAAGGTTTAGGTATCCCCACAACAACAATTATGCATGCCAACGCTAATGAAACATAAAGATCATGCTTTTATCACATAAAGGCGTTAACTTTTATTAACTAACAAGTAAATGAAATAAATTCCGTTCAATCAATAAACTTGTTCAACCTATCTCTTCTACTTCAACCTCTACTTTCGCTTCAAAACCTTAATTAGCTATTCTGATCCAAAGTCTCAACTTTCGCTTCAACTATGAATGAGAAATTCCTATCAACTTTCGTTTCAAGTATTAAGAGCAAGAGAATAGATTCATGCAATAAAAACAATCAAGACGTGATCACAAACAAGCATGTACAACCATTGTTGGATTTAACCCCAATCTTAGAGAGAGACTACTCACAATTCATAATTAAGAACAACTGAATTAATAAAAAGAGAAAGCTTACAATTTTGAATCCCAACAAAACTTGTCTTCCAAGCAATCTCCAATCTCTACTCTATCTCTATCTCCCACACCCCTCTCTCTCCCTTCTCTCCTCCTCTCAATCGTGTGTCATGTGTTAAACAAAGGCTAGAGAAGGGTGTTTATAGAGACACTATTCTATCTAAAAGCTATCTGTAAGCAAATAAATCTTCTAATAAGATATATTCCTTCTATCTATCTAATAACATAAAATGAATGGGATAAAAGTGCATTAAAACTCCGACTCGGATCTCCGCCACCAACACGGGATGCCTTGGTACCGACCTTGTTCAACACTACGAACTACTTTGAGTAAAACTTGCGTAGCGGATTCGTTACATCTCCGTTTGACTCGATTCTTTTTCTTATGTCTTTGTAACGAATTTCTCTATCTCTTTCCAAACTCAAACTTGATTCTCAATGACTTTATGGACTTCATTCATTGAGCTTTTCCTTAAGTGTTTCTCCTCGATTTTGCTCTTTTCCTTAAAAGTGCTCCAAATAGCTTCTAAAAACCTATAAAACACCACCAAAGCTTATGTAGACTCCATATCTTATGAAAATACGAAAAACTACACAAATGACTCAAACAAAACACAAAACTAAAGAAAAAGACTGAAACACACAAAAACACACCCTAAAAACACGACTAAAAAGGCGGACATCAGTGGCAAAACAGTAATTTTGATAAAATTTTAATTAAGGAACAAAAATACCCCACAATACTAATATACCCCATCATCTACCCCCTCTATTCATCATCTTCGTGTTCAGAGATCTTCTTTTTCGCCCATTCTTCACGCCCCAATCAAGCCAACCAACACAACCCTTCTCTCTATCTCACTTTCAATTGAACTCTAAGAATCTACTACGAGCAAGAACTATGAAACCCTCGATTCGCACTACTATGTTATTCTTCCTCGTTATACAAATGACGTTCACAAAGGAGCGTCGAGATCTTCTTTGACGGTTCCGGCTAGGTCTTCGTCCAAATCAAAGTGTCGGAGTAACTCCATCGGTTATTTGGTGGGGCTAATGGAAAATATGCTTCTAAAGGTGGTAAGTTGCTCCCCTCTTTTACTACCTTGTGTTCTTGTTCTCTTTGGATGTTTAATTTTTAGAATTAATTTACTTTTTGGATATTTAGTAAGTGAATATGTGATTGGGGTGGTTGGTCAAGCTTGAAAGATTCAGTTCTTCTCCAGATTTGACATGTATACAAAATTTAAATGGCACAAATTGTGCTTAGTAGGAGGACTGCAGTGTTGATTTGGAAATTAGAGAGGAGTCATAGTGACATTAAAGTTCACAAATATTAAATTCAAAGAGTTGCTACTATTGTTGGTAATGTTAAGCTCTTGGTCTACCTTCTTCTCAATTTGAAACAAAGCTCACAAATGCCAGAAATAAATTGTGTAAGCGACTAGAAATATAAATTAGCTAAACTAGAAAAATAGTAAGTTGCATTATGCATACCTCCCAAAAATCAATTGTTAGCAATGACTGCATCATAAAAAAAATGATTAGAGAGAATTCATTGGAGATGGTATTTGTATTTTTACAACATTATATGTAGGTCATTAGTAATGATTTGTGGATTAGATATGAATAGCTACTCACTAGGTAATCTCAAAGAATGAGCAATTAGAGACTTGAACAAGCAATCGTATTTTGTAATCTTTAGATTTGAATTCTCTGTTTTCATTTATAGTTTAATTGTTAATGGAAAAATGTTCGGTTCATGCATTTTAAATCATAGGTTCATGCTATTCTATACTATGGTTCATAGTACTTCAAACTTTGGTTCATACATTTTAAAACATAGGTTCGATCATGCTAATGTATTAAGAATGTTTGAGATAATTCAAAGTTAAAGCATAGGTTCGATCATGCTATTCTACAATATGGTTCATAGTATGTCAAATTTTAGTTTTGCCTTGGAAGCTAGTTTTTTTGGAAATGAGGTTCATAATAATTATATTCTATTGGTTCATTTTTATATATTCTTAGGTTCTTAATAAGTGTATATAATTATGCCATTTAGTAGCCTATTAGCTCAAATGGTAGAGCAATGTGCCTATGCATATAGATGTGGGTTCAAATCCCACGTATGTTATTTTTCATACAGTTCATGTCTTATGGTTCATTATAGTTCTTCTTTTGGTTCACATTTTTATAAGCTCTGGTTTATAATATTTTATCTTACGATTCATGTCTTTTAAGTCATATTATTTGTTATTTCGGTTCATGATATTTGTTTATTTGGTTCATATATTTATCAGTAAAGGTTCATAATATTTCATCTAATGGTTCATATCGTTCAGTTCATAATATTTGGTCTATTGGTTCACGTCTTTATATTGTTAGGTTCATAACAATTGTCAATAAAGTTCATCAAATTTAACATAGTAGCTCGAGTGCATATGCATCAAAACGTTAAGAATTTTATTAGTTCCTTTATAAGAAAGATGACAATAATCTATTCAAATACTAGATTATAATAAAGCATACATATGATAGCAACCACCTCCACGATCATTACCAACATCATAAAATAACCCTTCAAAGTAAACAAATACGGAGCATGGAGTATCTCGGAAATTAAATGTGCTTTGCATTTTCTGTAGTAGTGCATATGGAGTGATTGTAATTGATCATTCCTTTAAGCATGCAAGGTTCCTTTGGCCAAAAGTTTGTATTATGATGACACGTTGAAGCAATGGAATAATTCTTATCATTCAATGTGGTTCATAAATGTATTGACCACATAAACGAGCGTGCCGACAAATTTGAATGGAGCTTGATGAACAACCTACAATAATAAAAAGGAAAAAAATTAAGCTAATTTAGAAGCAACATGGAACACATAATGAGCAATAAAAATGTGCAAAATACCGTTATTATTTTGGTTCACAAACATTGTCATTCTAGTTCATAATATTAGACATTAAGGTTCATTTAAAATGATAATGCGGTTCATGTAAATAACAACAATATTTGACATAAACTATATCAAGTTTGGTCATTTTTGGTGGATTTGGAAACCAATTGACCAATTTCTATTATTTTACTTCAAATGTTCATACTAGAATTCCGTACACAATCATAATTTTTTCTTTTGTCTTGGACATGTACAAAAGCACAGGAAATAATCACACTTGAATAAAGTAACAGTATCGGGAATTACTTTATTAACATATGTAAAGCTCATAATCCCATTTCAATCACTCTCTTAACAAATTCAACCCATCTCTTTCTTCCCTTTATAAATTCATAAAAGAAAAGGAATTATAGAATAAGATCAGGTGGCTTCTGTTCAAAGGGATCAACCAAAAAAGGTAATTTAGTCCCACCTAGACATTTTATCAAACAAAAACCACCTAGACATAGTCACCAACAAAATCACCTAGACATAGTTACCAACAAAATCCAGCCCATGAATGTGCAACAAACAACTAATAAACATAAGTTCATCTAACGTTCAAGCAATCAAGCAAGATTTTGGGTTTTTATGTGGGAAAAAGGTTTAGGCATTTTATCAAACACTTGGTAGGCAATCAAGCAAGCATTCAAAATCAACCTCTATTTCTATTCTATTCCTTCAAATTGCAATGCAAAAATATCAATTATATGACTCTATTCACCAAAATCCATGAACAAAAATGAAAAATCGTACCTAAACCTTTTTCCCACATAAAAACCCAAAATCTTGCTTGGGACATCCCTACCCATTGGAGCCAAAACCGGAGGACGAGCTCGCGCTTAGGCCATGTGAAACCCGGTTTGAGCGGGACGACGTGGATGAATATGAAGAAGAAGATGAGCAAGAGGACACCGAGGTAGTAGGCAACGACACCGAGGAAGCCGACACCTAGGGCAGCACTGAGGAGCTCAACTTTGAAGAAGAAGACATGGACACGGATGTGCTAGGAGTAGGGGTGTTCATAACCGGATATCCGATCCGATCCGTCTAATCGGATCGGATATCCGCAATAAAATTTTCTTTAAAACCATATCCGTATCCGATCCGGGTATACCTGGATATCCGATCCGTATAGCTCGGATCGGATCGGATATTTGTGGCGGATATCCGAATATCCGAATATTCATATTTTTATATTTTTTTTGCATTTAAGTTCCAAATAATTTATTCAATCGGTAAATCTCACCCAAAAATCATGATCCAAATAATCATCCGCATAAAAAAAAGAGAAAAAATAATTTAAAGAAAAATAAAAATGGGATGTTAAATATAGATTTAGGTTTTATTTATCGTTAATTTTATTTGTGGGGTGAAATATATTAAAAATAATTAAAAAACAAACAAAAAATGGGTAGTACTAGGAAGTCGAAGCATATAAAACTACTTGGACTATTAAACTTTTTGTTATTGCACAAAATATATATGTATAGTATTATACCCTCGGATATCCGGGGGGTTTGGCGACCCGATCCGTATCCGATCCGGTGATCCGGCTAATTTTCTCGGATCGGATCGGATTCGGATAATTTTCCAATGGATTCGGATTTTTGCGGATCGGATCGTCGGATCACCGGATCGGATTGACCGGATCGGATATTTTTGAACACCCCTAGCTAGGAGGCCACATCTTCGTTGACGAGCCCACCAGGGTCGTTAACGACCACTTCCGGCCACAACCCAACACTGTTAACGAGGCACCCAGCTTCGTTAACAAGGTGCCGAGAGCTCCTGTCGACCCACCACCAGCTCCTGTCGACCCTCATGCTTATGGACTCATGCCTTACAACCCGGTGATGTATCAAGACCATTTCCAGCCTCACTACCCACCACCTCCTCAGCCCGAGTACGCATGATCGAGTATACCACCACCACTCACCTCCAGACGGATCACATTCATAGGAGGATGGATAGATGGGAAACCGTCTATTCCGCTCGCATGTCGATGGAGGATGAGAGGCAGCGTCAGAGAGAGGCGGAGGATGTTGAGCGTTGGAGGACGATGTACGACTTCATGGGGAACTTTGAGCACTACTTTCCTCCACCGAACCGTTGATTCAAGCTCAAGATGAAGTTTCTTTTCCTTGTTTCCACTTTGTAAGTTTTATGTCTTTCTTTTGGTTTTTTTGTTTTCTTTTGTTTTGTTTTCTTTTCTATTTCTTTTCTTTCTTCTTCTTATTTTACTTACAGTGGGGACACTGTAATTTTAAGTATGGGGTGGGAAGAAAGTAGAAAAACTATGTCCTAGGTGTTTGTGTGTTCTATGTAGTTGTTATTTCTTTAAAACCGAAAAAATTCGAAAAAACCAAAAAAATTGAAAAATTGAAAAAAAATGAAAAAAGAATTTTAGAATTGATAGATATCCCTTCTTAAGTTCTATGATAGCAATCACTAGCTTAATCATATAATTCCTTGCAAACATGTTTTTAAAAGTATAGCCAGATTCTTAAAATTGAAATTATTGTTTTTTAGAAGAGGATAGCATTTGATGAAATTGAGCACATATACTTTGTAGCATAGATGATGCAATCCAACAAAATTTACCTTGTGAGTATTTTTGGCCTTATAGGGAGAACATCATAAATCCCTCTTCTTTTCTTGTGTGATTTACTCTCTTTATGCATATTACCTCTTGGAATTGTGATGGTTATCTATTTCTTGAGACACTTATAAGATTTTTAGTTCATTACTTGTGAAGATCATATGATGGAGAACTTATTTTTATAAGCCCTATTATTCCCTATCTACCTTTACATTATTCCTTCTCTTGATAACCAATTCTGGCCTAAAACCTTTTATTTGTAGCTCCACAAAAATTATTCCCTAGCCGAGATAAGCTTGACCCTATCCGGGAATTAGGACTTAGATTGGAGAGGTAAAGTTTTGTGTTTTGTTAAAAAGAAAAGAGTTTATGTTTGCTTGAATTGAAGGGTAATTGGGAAGGGTAGATTGGAAGTCTCTTGCTATTACATGTAAGAAAGGTCTCTTGATAGAAAAATGCACAAAATAAAGTTTTTATGGATGTAGTAAAAGAGAAAAAGGAATGTATACGGAAGCTCGTTAACGACCCGGATATGGGCTCGTTAACGAGGCAACGCAAAAAAAAAGGGAGAGAAGAGAAAAAAAAAAGGAAAGAAGGAAGTAATAAAGAGGTGAAGAGTTAAGGTGCATTTGTGTTTAAGATAATATCAGAGATTCTTTTATTTTTATTTTTGTTATGAGACTTTCTAGGATGATAAAGGGTGAGTGAAAATGAGTGTGCATAAAGAAGAGTGAGTTTGGTATGTTGTTTTATGAAAGTTTTGGTGAGATGTGAGTTTTTAGGAGTCTTTGATTCCCGGATGTTATTAGCACCACATAGCCAAAATATTTCCACGCCTATTTGTTATTACCAAGCCCCATTACAACCCGGCCGAATGGAAACTTCTATGAAGTTTTTCATTGAGCCTAAGTTCTCTTGATGATTCTTTGCTTGTTTTGACAAATCTTGGGTGGAGAGTATTGGTGATATAAGTTCCAATTTCTATGAGTTTTTGTATATAAGATGAGTTGAGAGATTGAATTTATAAACCCAAACACATGAGAGTTGAGTGAAACACATTATATCCCTTGAGAGGTTGGATTGTATTATTTTATGTCTATTTAAGTGCATGTATGTGTGAGGATGTTAATAGTCTTTTGCTATAATTTTCTTATGTGTAGATGTTGCTTTTTAGAAGATGGCTATGTCTTGGTGAGCATGATTTGTTTTGGTTTTGGTTAGTGTCTTGTTTATTGCTTGAGGACAAGCAAGTCTAAGTATGGGGTATTTTGATGTTCGCATTTTTAGTATAGTTTTTGATAGGTTTTCTTTGCTTATTAGGTTTAGTTTTGTTTAGTTTAGGCTTAGTTTTGAGTATTTTTAGTTAGTTTTACATAATTCTGTGAAAAGAGTGGAATCTACGCTATTTAGTGAATTTTGTAGGTTTTAGCGAGGAAAGGAGCTGAATGGAGCTGAATTTGGAGCATTGCAGCAAGAGACGGAGGAGTGCAAGAATGAAGAAGTCAGAGCTCGTGAGTAAAAGAGGAAGTGTTGAAGAAAACAAAGCCCAGGCTCGTTAACGAGGCTGTGAGGGGTCGTTAACGAGGCCACGAAGAAAAAAATTTCGGAGTATTATTTTATTATTCACCGATCCTGAGCGGGAATTTATTTCCGTATCGGTTGAGTATCTTTTTAGAATCTTTTGGGGTTGTTAGAATATGTATTTTAGGTCTTAATATCTTTTTAGATTTTATTTCTATCTTTTAGAGATTGTTTTTATCTTTTTAGGAAAGTTTATATCTTTTAGCCTTTTTAATTTTTAGTTTTTTAGTATAAATACCCTTCTATCTAGCATAGAAAGGGGAGGCTTGGATTTAGAGAAGTTTTAGAGGAGAGATTTGTGAAGGCCGAAGGAGAGAGAGATCGGATCGGAAGAGGATCACGAGGCTCGGTAGACGACGGTTGTCGGGTGGTCGTTGGTCGTGATTGTGGTTCGGTGTTTTTATGTTTTTTCGGTTTCTTCTGAATCTTTGTAAGACAATATTTTTCTTATTAATTTGAGTTTGAGTTTTGTTTCAATGATTCTTTTTATTGAAGTTTTTAGTTTCTTAGTTATGATTAGTGAGTAGTTTATTTTTCTAGGGTCGGGGTTAAGCCCGACATAGTTGAGCATGTTTGATGAGTAAGATTGAGTGTTGAATGCCTTTTATGTTTTATTGAGATTGTTTGTTGTGCTCAATACTGAAACGAAAGTTGAGATAATTTGAGTTCTTAACTTGATTGAAAGAGAAAGTTAGTAACTTGAAGGTTGATATTGTTTGAAAACGAAAGTTTCCAACTTTAGATCCAAAACAAGCAATTGAGTGAATTAGGATGCGAAAGTAGATTAATTTACTTGTTAAGTCAACGAAAGTTGATAACTCTATCTGTTTAAAGGCATGATCTTATCTTCTTACGAATTCTTATGCTTAGCTATGTTGTGGTGTCCCTTGTCCTAGATTTTTGCTTTATTTGAATTATTTCTGGTGAATCTTCGTTGCTGAGTACTTGCCTCGGTACCGAATTTTAATTAGAATTTAATTAGGTCGTTAGTTAATATTTTTATATTCGGTGGTTCGGTAATGATCCTAACAACATCGTTAACGAGGCATCTCGTGAGTGTTTTGTTTAATTTTGTTTGATTTTTGTTAGATTGATAGACAAACAACCTTGCTTCCTGTGGAACGATCCTGACTCTGTTATACTCAGCGGGGTCTTGACTTACAAATTTATTTGTTGGCCGAGAAACCCTATCAACACTGCTCTTCAGAGATCATCCAAAAACGCCATCTTCTCTCTGTTTTCTAAATCCGCAAACCCGCTCTCTCTTCTGTCCTGAGTTCCGAGGATCCCATCTCCTCTTTTCTGAAGTGCACAGAATTGAGGAGAGTTGTGCTAACCTTGGGGGACAAACGCCGCTTTCTGATCTGCACCGTGTCAGGGCGATTTGTTTCTAAGGCAGTGGTTCTTTTCCGCGACACAGCGATTCGTTACGCTCAAATCAATTTACCCTTTCGACCCACATTCAAATTCTTGTTCTTTTCTACTGCCCTGCAGTGATCCTTACTTACACCTCCTGCCGTCGCTGGTCCATCCGCTCAGTGTGCTTCGTCTTGCGATTTTTCGTTCAGGCGTTTAGGGCTTCATGATTGCGTGATTTTTGGTTGTTATTTAGTGGAAAATCCATCAATTTTCTAGTCTAAAAGTTTAGGGCTTGTTAATCTTAACGTCAATAATCACAGTATGGAAGTGGAGTTTATGCCAATTTGCATTGCCAATTTAAAGGAACTACTTCATTGGGAAATTTTTTGGACTTCGCAGGAGCAAAAAAACTTGATGGAGTTGGATTTTTTGTGTGAGAATAGGCGGATTTGTTTATGAGAGGCAATTTTTTGTTAAACGGTTAATCGAGCTACGTTTGATTAATGTTTGTTAACATTTAACAATATGGATTAAGGTAGGAGAATAGGGGCATCAGATTTTACAAGACGATCAGAAACTAAAATTATTGTGAACTCAAAGCTGGATGCTGATAATTGACTGACGTAGATTGGTTTTTGTGTTTGGGTATGTGCGAATTGGAATTCTGTGGAGATTTGTGCATTGTGATTAGCCATATATGTATTGCCTTTGTTTACTTCCCCAAGTTTCTAAGAGCATCTGCAGCGGTGCCTAATTATAGCAGGAGCAATAGATAAAATGGTGGGCCATGTCAATTAAATAGGAGGAGCAAGAAGAAATTAAAATGCAGCGGTACAATTGAATAGAAAAGTAATTGGTGGAGTCCACACATGTGCACCTGCTTGAGCAATTTTTGCTCGTTGGGTTGCTCCTTTCACTTGGTGGAGCCCACCCACATGGGTGATGTCATGATGTATAAAAAGGCAAATTAAAAAGACAAAATAAAATAAGGCCCAATAATAGTTTGACATGTGTCAAATAGGAGGTGCTATTTATTTGCACTGATACACCAAAAACATGAATTGCAACTTCTATTTGTTGCACCTCCTCAAATAGTACTTGCTCCTTTTCAAATAGGACGAGCAATCCAATTCTACCGCTGCATATGCTCTAAGCATAGTGGCTAGCTAGCTTTCCACGTTTTAAGGGGAAAACTGTTTTTTAATTTTGTGTATTTTACAGGTCTTAACCAGAATTGAATTCAGTTATTCGAGACAAATACATACAAAGGGGAGCAACCAAGAAATGAAATTTCAAATTGAAGGTGTGACCTTGATTGCAAGGGCAATTGTCTCCTAGAGATGCCCTCTGGTACAGGGAAAACTATCCCCCTCTTATCCCTTATTACTAGTTATGTTCATGATTGCAAGGGGAAAACCCTAGCTGACTCGTACTGTACATGGGATGGAGAAAGCCATTCTATTTATATCCCTGTTTTCATTGTGTTGATGGGGGGAATAAAGTGTCATAACTTACAAAAAGAAGAAGAAGAATAAAGTGTCATGAGTTTAAAAAACAAACCAGAACATTAAAGCTTAGCCTTGCATCTGAAGAAGGGGAAAAACAAAAGCAATAAAACAATATTGCATCAAAAGTGAAAACGGAAAAAAAATAATTACCTTATCAAAACAAACAAAAAAAAAAGAATAAAATGTATGCATCTTCGCCATTGAAAGAAAGAACATTTGGCATTGGGAAACACAATTTAAGCAAGTTCGCGTCAGGTAGGGGTCGAACCTACGACCTTCTGCTTAGGAAACAGACGCTCTATCCACTGAACTACAGACGCTAATTTGGAATATATTTCAGCCTAATTCTATACAAACTATGTTTCTGGATTTCGGTCACTCTAACTTTTTTATTTGTTTGATTTTTGAAACATTAGTTTCGATCCAAACATGCATGATTAACAACATGAGAAATTACATTCTACCAAAAAAAAAAAAACATGAGAAATTACTTGAATATACTTTCTCACTACCAGTGTACCATTGCCAAGGAACTAATTAAGCACTAGTAGTCTAGTTTTTTTCAGTACTTAAGAACATTTAAAATTACTATTTATATCCGTCGTGTCATGCACGACTATATGAATTTAATATTTAATTTATTTAATTAATATGCTTTTAATTTAATATAAAAAAATTATTTATTAGGAAAAAAATATAAAATTTTATAATTTGTCTCATGTGAAAAAGGGGCCAAAATTATTAAGGTTACCCCACTATAATATTGATGGCTTAATGATAATTTATTTATGCAAAAATACGAATAAAATTTATTTGAATAAGAAACATTTAATTTTAAAAATCTTTTACAAAAAATTATAAAAAGGTAAGAACAATCTAAATTCTTGTAATTTTTTTTTATCAAATTCAATTCTTTAAAGAAATTTAAATAAAAAAAAATATACTTAATAAGAAATGATGAAAAAATATAAATAAAGAATGAGTTTTTTTAATGCTAACAAAATCATTTATATTTACATAAATAATTCAAAAAAAAATTAAGGAAAAGATAAAGTAATTTTTTAATCAAAAGTCAATTTAGGCAAGTAATTATCTAGATTGAAAGTTCTATTTTTTATCAAAATTTTATTTTAGATATATATTTTACATAAATAGATAAAAGAAAATAATTTTCTTTAATTTTAAATAAAATTCGAATTTATTTTTTTCATATAAATAGATAGAAATTTAATTGAAAACTAAATTAATATATCTATCTTTATTTAGCTGTCAAAACCTGACCCGACCCGAAAAACTGACCCGAACCGCCCGAAAATTTTAGGGTCAAAGACCTGAAAATTTGAACCCGAAACCCAAAATAAACCGAACCCGATAGACCCGAAACTTGTTGGGTTCAAACCCGAAACCCGTTGGGTTGACCCGATTTTTATTATTTTTAGAATATAAATAATATATTTTAAAAATTATAATATATTTTATTAGTAAAATATATACAAATAATAGATTATTATTATTAAATATCATTTTTTAAATAAAATATTATTTACTAATTGTAAAAAATTCGATTTTCTTGACCTGTTTGGTCGACTTGACCCGCTTGAAAACCCGACCTGACCCGACCCGGTTTGACCGATGACCCGTTACGACCCTAACCCGACTCAACCCGAACCCGAAATAACCGGTCCTGAACCCGACCTGACCGACCCGTTTGACAGCTCTATTCTTAATATATGATGCCTAATGTTCTATAATTTATTTTAATTTTAGATAAAATCTTTTAGATCTATCCTAATTCTTAATATATAATAAATAACATCTTTATTTTAGATAGAATCCTTTCTAGATTAATTAATCTTATTTCCATTTTATCCTAAAATAATATCAACATATATAAATTCCCAAAATAAAAAATCTTATGTGGCGAAATCCTAGGTGGCTTAACGTATGAACGAACGCAGAAAAATCTTACGTGGCGTAACTTGGTGGCCTTATTCCTTGCGTCTTTTATATATATACATATATTCTAAATAAACTAATTAATAAATAACCCACTATCTTAGGGGAAACAAACAATATATAAGTATTAGGAAAAAATGATTGTGTAAATAATTATTTCCTCTCTCAAGACATAGGATAAAAAAAAAATTCTACCAAAAAAAAGACATAGGATAAAAATTAGACTTGTCAATCGGGTCGGGTTCGGTCATTTCAGGTTCGGGATAAATCAGGTTCGGTTTTGTTATGGGTCACGGGTCAATCGGGTCGGGTTGTAGGGGTTTTTCGATCGGGCCGGGTTGACCAACGGGTCTAACATATCCTTTTTTGTGATTGTTAAAATCAATTTTTAATTAAATAATAATATATAATTATAATATATTATTTTTATTTATCTTAATAATAAAATATATTATAATATTCAAAAAAATTTAAAAATTCTATAAATATACTAAATCGGTCAACCCAACGGGTTTCGGGTTTCAACTCAACGAGTTTCGAGTTCTATCGGGTTCAGTTGATTTCGGGTTTCGGGTTCAAATTTTCGGATCTTGACCCTAAAATTATCGGGCGGTTCGTGTCGGGTTGGCGAGTTCGATCAACTTTTGACAACTCTAATAAAAATCCATATTTAAAAACTAGCGATGAGGCAATGCATTAACAAATTAACAATCGAGTAAAAAGTAAAAACAACCAAACAAATAAGATGAATTTGATGGTTATTACTTCTTTTTAAACTTGGGAAATTCTTTGGAAATTTTCTAATATTATTTCTAATAACCATATATTGCTTACAAATATTCGAGAATTTCAACCTTTTCTTTATTACAGGGGATATAATCTACTATATATATAAAAGCAATAAGGTTTGGAGCCACCACATTGCGCCACCTCAGCTTTTGACACATGACATCCTATTATTAATCCACATAGGATTTTGCCACATGTCATTTAATCCTTGCTATTGTTTCCACTTCATATTCCACATGACAAATTGTTTCCACTTAATTAAAATTTATTTATTTCCCAAATTTAGACAATATCTTAGTAGGAGATAATATCTTAACTAAAAACATTTAACTAATGGTTGAATTTTTTCCTTATAAGCAATAAAATATATATGCTTAATCTTTTTAACATTTTAGTTGTTTCTTTCTCTCTCTTATATTAAAAGATAAAAATACTCAATTACATATATTATTATTATTATTATTATTATTATTATTAAATTAATTACTATTTTTCAAAATCTCATCTCTTCCATGTTTTCAAAATGTATCTTTTTTTGCTTTATTTTATTCATATTTTATCTCCTTCTTTTAAACCGATGTAGATTATTTTATCTTAATAATCTATGTTTATTCTCAATTTTAAACTTAATAATCTAAATTAAATTTTTTTTATTTGATTTTAAAAAACAAAATAATTTTTATACATATTACGAGAAACGAATTACTTACATTAAATTATATATTATATTTTTATTTATTAATATCTTTTTTATAGTATATCTAAAAAATATCGAGTCATAGTCGTGCATGGTACGACGGGGATAACTAGTAGTGCATAATTTTTAGGAAGAAGACGCGTGAATCTTCTTCTTCTTCTTCATCATCAATCTACTATCAATATACAAGCAACAATGATGTCCAAATCAAATACTTCCTCAATCTTAGGCTTGATTGCTAATCAACAACTATTGTTATTCAAGTTTTTTAAAGATCAATCACTATAATGATTTTGGTTGGCCTTGTAGTCCAAGTAATTTAGTATATGCCTTATATTATTCTGAAAAAATTTGGAACTCTAATCCTGTCTTTTTATCTATCTATCTTTTTCTCATTTTATTTTTTATGTCCCTCTTATAAAATTTGAAAAACATGCTTCAGAAGAATAAAATGAAATGTATCTTTTGAAACAAAAAAGAATAATGGGAAGAATATCTATATGGGTTCTCTAACGAGATAAAACAACAAATGATCTTAGATTTTAGCCCTCACTATTCAATCCAATCTTTCTTTGCTTCTTAATTTTAAAAAGTAATATAAATCAGACTATATTTTTTATGGAACCGATGCTCATCAAACAAAACAAGACAATACAAAAGTTTCTTAAATTCTTCCAAGGTATCTAACATTTTGGATGATGATCGCAATCTCCCAAGTATCTTCAAGATATTTTTGAGACTATTAATGATAATATAATTATCTCCTTTTATGATTAGTTTCTTAATCATTAAGTCAACAACCTTACAAAATCCTTTGAATAATGCAAGAGGTTTAGTTTGTAGAATAGTAGTATTAGGAATTTGATTCCTATGGAAATAAAGAACCCGCGCCTGCCCACTTTGATTCCTAAAAAGATAAGCATATGAGGGAACTCATAACTCTGCTTTGAGCCATAAAAGTTAAGTTTGATCCAATCTGCTTCAAGTTTCAAGCAAGAACAAATCTTGACATAGCTCTTAGTCCATTATTGTATAGGATTCATACTATTCCATTCAATTGAGGATTTGAAGGCCAAATCACAAGGTTCAGTTATGTCAAAAGACCCATGGTTCTGGAAGATATTGGAGTTCCTATGTTTCCATGCACACCACCATAGAAAACCTAATAAATCTAGATTTAGATTATTGGTTCTAGTACGATCCTTTTTGGTGTAAAAATCAAAGTAAAAATGAACTTAATTAACCTTTACTTCATCTTTGAGATTGATATGTTGTATTTCATATAGCATAACTAGGACTAGTTAGTACACTTTTTGTATAAAGTTTAGGTCTTTTTAGTACTTTAATGAGGATTTATTAGAAGACCAAAGAGTTGAAGATTTTAGCTGAAAAAGACTTGAAGTAAAAAGTGGAGCAAGAAGACCGCGGAATGCAACAAAGAGTCTGCGAAAACAAGTTTCAGAAGCAGCTCCGCGATCGCAGAGAACTAGTCTGCGACCGCGGAAGTCGCCGACTCGGGATGTCAACATCAATCAGATATGTGATCGCGGATCCACTTTCCACGCCCGCGGATTTACACATCAACACAACGGAGACGGAGATTCTATCTATCTTTTATTATCTAGTTTCCTTTCTTTTTAGTTTGTGTTTTTGAGTTGGCTATTTAAGCCTAGTTTTTAGCCTTTGTTAGAATTACTTCTTGGACCTTTCTACTATTGATACGCTCTATTTAGTATAGGTTAACTCTTGTATTTTAGGTATGATTTGAGTGTGTTTAGGTTAGTTTTGAGCATAGTTATAATATGAAGACCGAAGACACGATTTGAAAAATTGCAAGAGTTTTGAAGACAAGTGTTGATTTGGAGTTGTTTTGATGCCACTTTCTTGTGACGCATCGTTCGGGAGCTACGGTGATCGGATGAAGCTAAATTTTGTATCATTGGAAAGCTAACTCTAAGAGCTACAATTCATGTTTTTACGGCGAGTTCAAATTCCAACTCTAAATGGGTCAAAACCATCTCCGAAATTGACACCAGTTAGCTGTCAGATAAATCCGCGCCCGCGGATTTTGGAGTTTCAGCGCCGCCTTCATCTCGTTTTATTTTATCTTTTTTATATTATTATATCTCTTAGGTTTCAGGTTTATTTTTACTATTTAAGCTTAGTTTCGTTTTCACTTTAGGGAGAGACATTCTAGCATACTTTCAGAGATTATTCCAGTTTTTAGTTTTATTATGGAGAACTAATTTCCTTTGGAGTTTGTTTGATCAAGAAAACCTTTTTATGTAATTCCTGAGATTCTGGTAACTTTTCTATCCCTTGGTTAATATCAAAACTCTTGGTTTTATTTATATGATCTATGTTTGATTTTATAAGCCTGATCAACTTGTTTGATTGACTTAGATCTACTGTTTGGATTAGGTTTGATTGTTGTCTGTGCAATCTTATTTATCATTGAAACAACTCTTGTCTAGGACCGTGGACTAGAATTGAGAAAGAGTGTTTGATTGTTATTTTATGCATCAGACTCGTAGCTTGATTGCATGATTTAATATCCTTCTATCCTTAATACTTTGCATGATTTGAATTAAGCGTTCTTGTTCATATCATCCTTTCGCTTGGACCGTGGACAAGCAGAAATCTTTTATAAGGATTGGAATTAACCTGGGAATTAATAGAGAAGTGAATGAATTGATGATCGAATGATTAAAAAGGTGGAATTGATTGAATAAACTCTGATTTCCTTCAATTGATTTAATCCCCAACAATATTTGCTTGTTTATTTGTTTGCCTAAACTTCCAAAAAACCCTGTCTTGTTAATTGTTGATTGTTCAGAATCACGATTCTCTTGGGTTTGACCCCTTGCTTGCTTACTATACTAGTTAGTAGAATAGGGTTATTTATTTTTGATCTTGGCACGACGACTTTAGCCGAGTCAACTGTCTATTATTATAATTTGATTTTGTATTCTTTCTTCCTATGGAGAGCTAAACTCCTTTAATTCTATTCAAGTTGAAGCTTTTAGATTCAAATGCATTGTGAGATTCTCTTCTCAAGTTTATTCATGTATGGTTATTTCAATTCTCTTGGGCTTAATCTTTATTGATTGTATTCTCATTGGAACTCAATTACATTCGTCCTTGTCTTCCATGATCGTTTCATGCTTATTTGGGTATTAAGATTGCATGTCTCGTTGCCATGTTTTACAACTGATCAGGAAGGAATAACTAAAGAGAATAACTTGTTTGAATCAATGACTAATAACTTGATGATTAAAGTGGATGTTTGACTATGATTGTTTTCCCTAGATTGATAAAAACTCAATCTTTGCTTTACTTGATTGCTTGGTTGCTTTGATTTAATTTCCCTAGAGTTAGAATTCAATCCACACACCCCCCCGGTTATTTTTTTGAGTTGATAAAAATAACTACTTGGAATATAAGTGTCTCTTGAATACAATCCCAACTTACCAGCTATACTATTTGAGTAATTAGGGATTATTTTTGATTTGGCACGACGACTTTCAACCAATCAGAGACATAGAAGTAATTAAAGAAGATGAGATTGAAATCTTCGTTTTTAGATTCATTGAGATAGTGTTGGTGTGGAACTCGGGAAAAAATGTTGATTGAGACGTTCCAAAGTGGAACACAACTAGAACTCGCTTTCCACAATAAGTTTTTAACTTTTGAATGAAGTTTAGTCTTCTTGATCCATTTCCTTTTATAGCCAAACACACCCGAAGTTGGACCATAAAGTGAAGCGGTTGACTTAACTAAATGCGGTCATTTTGAGAGGGAGCCCAAAAAAGTTTATCATCAATGTTGGTAAAAGGGATACACACCAAGGCGATTCCATTTATGTTTTGAGGTGGAAGGAGTTTTTAGAGCAGATTAATACTCCAACAATGATCTTGAGTAATGAAATCTAATACTTTACAATTGATATAGGAGTGATCAAAAGAACTAAGTAGATTTTCATCACTAACCCAATGATCAATCCAAAAATAGATGGCAGAATAAATATACAGACACCTAACCTTTGACCAATTGGTCACTTTGACACCCCATTTTTGAAAATGTTCGATTGAGTACCTAAACTTATATATTGTGACCTATTGAACACCTCTTTGCTAATGTGGCCATTTGCGTGCATATCACTCTCCTAGAGGCAAGTGAGGAACCAAAAATCACAAGCTTTTTAATGAGGTGGATTAAAAGTATAATGGGAAATAGAAAAAATGCAAAAAAAATCATAAAATACAAATTTAAATACCCAAAAATCCGAGACTTCTTCCCCATTTGCATACACCTTCGTCCCTCTCCTCTGCAACTCAACTCTAGCCATTGAGCAACCCTCTCCCCTCCTACAATTTCTCAACCTTCTTCCATCTCCTCTGCTTCTTCTCTCTCCTCAGTGTGTCGATGGCTTCTTCATCGACACAATAAAGATACTAATTGTAGGCAATCTGATTATTGTTTGTTAATTGTAATTGTTTAAAAAGGATTTATTAATTCTAATTTAGGGAATAATTTTGAAATAATTACCAAAATTGACATATTTATTGTGTGCCCATAGGCACACATTAGCCGAACCGTTCTAGAAAATATTCTTTTAAACATATATCTAGAACTTGTGTAATTTCTATGCCCTGCACAAGATATACATTAAATATAAATTATATATTTTTAATTATGAAATAATATATGGATCTCATATTTAAAGAAAAAATATATACTAATTTATGGTATCAAAAACAAGGTTGATTTACATGTAAATGAGGCTTATTATAAAAACTAGAAACAAATAAGGACCATTGGATATGAGAAATGGATGGCTAAAATTAAAAGAGATAAGGGCATAATAGTAATTTTGGTGAAAAAATTTTAGATTTTTTTTATTTTTTATAAAAAATATTCGCTTATTTTTGCCAAAATCACGACGTTTGACTTCTTACAATATGTTCACATATTTTATGCATATGTTAACACTACTATAAAACATGTTTTTATTATCACCATAACAGTTTAGAAATTTTATAATACATTTGTTTATGTTTTATGTTCATATGTTCATATGTTCATATGTCCATATGTTCATATGTTCATGTTCGATTAAATCATCATACATGCGTTAAAAAGGTTTAAAAATTTTGATTAAAAAATAAATTTTTTTTTTATTTTTCTCTTGTTTTTGCTAAAAACACAACGTTTGACATTTTACGTTCTATTCATATATTATATATACATGTTCACATAATTACAAGGGTTGTTCACATATAACCACCTTTTAGCTTCAGAAAATTTAGCATTTGTTCACATATAATATAAATACGTTCACATATTATTATTCCACGTTCATTTTTTATGGTCATATGTTCATACTCGATTTATATCATTCTACATATGTAAAAGACTTAAAAAATTAAGTAAAAAAAATAAAATAATTTTTTAATTGAATGGCCCGGATTCATTATTAGTTTTTTAATCGGATGACTCAGATTCATTTCTAGTTTTCATCATAAAGGCTATTTTCATTTGAATCAATACCACAAATGTAACTATGTATCAATTAAGATCCATATATAATATAAATATTAATAAAATATATTTATTTTTGTGTATATTTAGAGTGTTAAAATCAAGATAAAATTATACGTGTGTGTCTTATTATTAAGATAATAATATATTGTATATGATTGAATCTATCCTAATAATATCATAGGATTTATTTATTCAAGAGGAGTGTTCATACGTTCATGCAATATACATAATAATATATTTTGATTAAAAAATATGCATAATAATATATTAGAATAGAATTAAATTTATTTCTTATTTCATATTTTTTATATAGTTACATAGAATCTTTATAATAACTTTTATGTTAAAAGATTATGTACATGGAAAAATTATATATGGTATGTAGTTTATAATATGGTAGAAAATATAACTTAAATAAATTATTATAACAAACATTTACCATTAATATTTAATCTTTTTATAGTTTATTTCACTTTAGATAGAATCTTTTTAACTTAAATAAATTATCATAAAAAATTAGCATTAATATTTAATGTTCATAGAGTTAATATTATTTTAGATAGAATATTTTCAACATATGTAAGTAAATTGTCTAAAATACAAAATCCTATATGGAAAAATCCTAGGTGGCTCAATGTGGAAATGACATGTATGAGAAATCCTATGTGACACATGACAAGATCCTACATAGTATGTAGCTTATAATGTGGTAGGAAACTAACTTAAATAAATTGTCAAAATACAAAATCTTATGTAGCAAAATCTAGGTGGTTTAACGTGAGAATGACACGTAGAAAAATCTTTGGTTGTACAACATGATGACTTCATTCCTTGAATCATATATATATATATATATACATATATATATATATATATATTAACCTAGATAAGCTACAATTTAATTGTAGAGAACTCTTTTCTAGAACTCCTCTAGAATAACCCCTAAGATATTTTTAATTGTATTAATCCCTAGGACAATTAATATGTTGAATCTAGAAAATTCTCCTCTAGTATTCTCTTCTTCTTTTTTGGTAGAAGCCTCTAGAATTCTCAAACTAAAGCTTCCCTCTATAAATAGGCCTTTTGAGTGAATTGTAAGACATGTTTTCCACTCAATGAAAATCTAAAGTTCTAATATCAAGCTTATTTTGTGAGATTATTGCAAAATAACTTAATTACCCATCCCGATCCTAACAAGCTCTTTTCATATCTAGAACTAAAGTTCATACAAGGGTCTCCTTATAGTCATAAACCACCATGGAAAAGTCCTTTCCATAGCTAGAAAGCAGCTTATTTTCCTTCGACCACACAAGATTAGTGTTTTATAATCTTGGCTTTCAACAATGACTTCACCATGTCTCCAAAATCCTACAATATGTTCCAAATAATAAGGCTTTAAGTTGTTTTATAGTCAACTTTTCTATCTCGAACGAAATAGTACCACTATTATGAGTCTTCTTTAGCTTCCTAATTTCAACAATTTTTAGAGCATTCTTATATTCTAAACCCTTTGAGTCCAATGATTGATGATACATACAGCTCAATAGAGTAATTTGTTCTTACGTGGATTCTAAGTCCAAATAATAAGAATAATTTCTATCTTTACTATTATCATTAAGTGGTAGGGTATGAAATCTGAATGTCTTAGTTGAAGCATCAAACCAAATAGGTTTTTCAAATGTTTCATCCATTCTATGAGAAAATCAATAAGGAGAATAATTAAACACAACCCTTCCCTTATGATGATAAGGTAACAAAGACAAATCAAATGTATTGATCATTCTCCAAGTATCAATTACGATGTTGTAAATTTCAACCTTGGGTACTATAAACACTGTTTCTTATGAGTTTTTGAAGTATAATATCCTTATTATCTTGTATCTATCTGAATTTTCATCATGTGCAAACCTTATATAAATACATTCTTTCTATCCTACCACCAATTGAGGGTGTGAGATATGAGAGTGCTTTCTTGTTGATGAATTCCATAGCACAAATAATGTAAAATCCTTGCAGAGAATCAAATAAATGAAGCCATTTATAGCCCCACTATTTGATTGTAGTCTAAATTACCATCAAAGTTCATTTCAATATTCGATACACGATCAAATGCGGACTTGTATTACAGTGTACAATGCGATCAATTATTAATCGTAAGATCAAGTAAATCTATAGATAAGAATGGATATAATTACACGCGTGCTTTTTAGGCTTTTTAATACCCAAGGGGTATTTTTGTCTTTTTTCTATTTCTACGCCTTCTTCCTCCTCTGCTTTTATTTCCTTCAAGCTATCTTTTTTCCTTCCTCCGGGTTGTTCATCCATTTCATTTTATTGTCCCTTTGATTCTGACCTTGTTCAACTTGCTCCTACCTTCATCGATTTAGGTAAGATTTTTAGAGCTGCAAAATGCATGAGTGCACAAGAACTTTGTCGGCTCGAAGTGGAAATAAGACACCGAGAGGAAGTGATGCGACGACGAAAGAAATACATTAGAAAACTTGAAGCTCGTCTTGCAAAATGACTCTTCGTGGAGGATGGTGAAGATGGGGAGCTAAGTGATCAAGAGTCTTGCACTTAGGCATCCAAAAGAGCTCATTTGAAAGATCCTCAAGGTTAAGTGTTTTTTGGGACAAAGTGTTTGGGCCAATTTTTATCTATTTCTTTTAGTTCTTTTTAATACATATCGTTAGTTTTAGATTAGTTTTTAGTTTTGGAGTTTTTGAGAAAAATCAGATTTGGCGCCTTTGAGAGGTTTCTCCTAGAGGGAGCCGAGTTCCCTTGATGAGGGATCGGTCTTGAGTTTAGCTTGGTTTGTCTTACGTTATGTCGGCCTTGTATGGTTAGGTGTTCGTAGGCTTACACAACGCATCCTCCTCGTGCTTCAAGGTTGCGTCCTTGATTGTGTGACGTTGTATTGAGATGGGTCTTTTGTACAATGGATTGGTTCTTGTTTAGTGAATTAACAAGGGTTCTTCCATTTTGTTTCAATTGGGTTCTTCTCTCACTATCCTTTATATGTTTGTTTTATCTTCAATTTCAGCAGTTTCAATTTAATCCGAATTTCAATTCGTTTCAAATTTAAAAAATGCACTATTCGTTTCTGATTGTCCTGGATTTGAATTGCAGCAGTTTCGAACTCTACTATTTTTTGCTCAATGATGATTTTCAAAGAAATTCCCCAGTAGGCAAACGATGATTTTCAAAGAAATTCCCCAGTAGGCGAAGAAGTTCGTCCCTAATTCGCGGTATTGGGCTCAATTTTTATTTTTTTTTGAATTTTCTTCTTCTAACAAATTATCTCCACCCATGGCTACAAGCAGCTTAAAATTCTTCAAGATATGGCATCTCTTTGTCGCTCCGTTTGACTATTTTCTTAGATTGAAGTGGTGGAGGCGGTAAGAATAATAGATGTGAAAGATTTTTCGCGATCCACACTTGATGAATCGGTACAATCAACACTGATGTCTTTGAAAGATGTAATCAATGACCTCACACAACATGTAGTCTTTGTCAGATCGATCGATTTGAGTCACTACAATAATTCAAATTCTTCTATTTGCAATCCAAATGCATCTATTGATCCTACTGGCCTTAAATCGTAAAAGACGAAGGCAAATACTAGATCAACTTGATTCTTAAATGTTGGATTGAATTATTTTTAACAAAATTAAGATAAAATGGATGCAATTTGAGTGAGTTTAGATTACGATAAGGAATTTTTCAAAAACACGAGGGCACCAAAAAGAATAAGATTCTTTTTGGACACCAAAAGTAAAAGTCAAAAACAGAGGGGCACCAAAAGAAAAATCCCTTTTTTCAAAGATCAACCACTATAATGATTTTGGTTGGCATTGTAGTCCAAGTAATTTAGATTTTGCCTTATATTATTCAGAAAAAATTTAGAACTCTATTTCTGTCTTTTTATCTATCTATCTTTTTTTGTTTTATTTTTTACGTCCCTCTTATAAAATTTGAAAAACATGCTTTAGAAGAATAAAATGAAATGTATCTTTTGAAAAAAAAAAAGAATAATGGGAAGAATACCTGTATGGGTTCTCTAATGAGATAAAACAACAAATGATCTTAGATTTTATCCCTCACTATTCAATTCAATCATTCTTTGCTTCTTAATTTTGACGAGTAATTTAAATTTGTCTCTTTATATTTTTTATGGAACCGATGCCATCAAACAAAACATGGCAATACAAAAGTTTCTTAAATTCTTCCGAGGTATCTAACATTTTGGATGATGATCGCAATCTACCGAGTATCTGCAAGATATTTTTGAGACTATTAATGACAATATAGTTATCTCCTTTTATGATTAGTTTCTTAATCATTAAGTCAACAACCTTACAAAATCCTTTGAATAATGCAAGAGCTTTAGTTTGTAGAATAGTAGTTGTTTCCTATGGAAATAAAGATCTCGCACCCGCCCATCTGATCCCTAAAAAGATAAGCATATGAGGGAACCCATCACTTTGCTTTGAGCCATAAAAGTTAAGCTTGATCCAATCTTTTTCAAGTTTCAAGAAAGAACAAATCTTGACATAGCTCTTAGTCCATTATTGTATAGGGTTCATACTATTCCATTCGACTAAAGATTTGAAGGCCGAATTACAATGTTCAGCTATGTCAAAAAGACCTATAGTTCTGGAAGATATTGGAGTTCCTATGTTTCCATACCCACCACCATAGAAAAGCTAACAAATCTAGATTTAGATTATTGGTTCTAGTATGATCCTTTTTGGTGTAGAAATCAAAGTAAAAATGAACTTAATTAACCTTTACATCATCTTTGAGATTGCTATGTTGTATTTCAGATTGCATAACTGGACTAGTTAGTACACTTTTTGTATAAGGTTTAGGTCTTTTTAGTACTTTAATGAGGATTTATTAGAAGACCGAAGAGTTGAAGGTTTTAGATGAAAAAGACTTGAAGTAAGAAGTGGAGCAAGAGGACAGTGGAATGCAAAAAAGAGTCCGCGGAAATAAGTTTCAGAAGTAGTTGCGCGATCGCGGAGAACCAGTCCGTGTCCGCGAAAGACGCCGACTCGAGAAGTCAACATCAGTTAGATCCGAGGTCATGGATCCACTTTACTCGCCCGCAGATTTACACGTCAGCACAACCGAGACAGAGATTCTATCTTTTATTATCTAGTTTCCTTTCTTTTTAGTTCGTGTTTTTGAGTTGGCTATTTAAGCCTAGTTTTTAGCCTTTGTTAGAATTACTTCTTGGACTTTTCTACTATCTATTACTCTAATTTGATTTTGTATTCTCTCTTCCTACGTAGAGCTAAACTCCTTTAATTCTATTCAAGTTGAAGCTTTTGGATTCAAGTGCATTGTGAGATTCTCTTCTCAAGTTTATTTATGTATGGTTATTTGAATTCTCTTGGGCTTATCTTTATTGATTGTATTAATTTCTTCTTGATTGATCACCTTGTTGAAACTGATACACTCTATTGCTAGATTCAGGTTTTCTCGTAGCAAAACCTGATCTTTGTAACAACTCATTGTTTTAGGACTCGTTGGACTAAAATAATTGAGAGAGAGTTTTGAATGCGTGTTTAATTGTTTGACTCGTCGGAACTCAATTGCATGTATCCTGCATATCCTTGTTCTTATTGCTAATATCCTTTTATTCCATGATCGTTTCATGCTTATTTGGGTATTAAGATTGCATGTCTCGTTGCCATGTTTTACAATTGATCAATATAGGAACAACTAAAGAGAATAACTTGTTTGAATAAATGACTAACAACTTGATGATGAAAGTGGATGCTTGAATATGATTGTTTTCCGTAAATTTTTTATTTAATTTCCCTAGAGTTAGAATTCAATCCAACCGCCACCCCTTTGTTACTGCTTTGAGGTGATATAAATAATTGCTTGGAATATAAGCGTCTCTTGGGTACAACCCCAACTTACCAACTATACTAGTTGAATAACTAGGGATTATTTTTCATTTGACACGGCGACTTTCAGCTAGTCAAAGACATAGAAGTAATTAAAGAAGAGGTGATTGAAATCTTCGTTTTTAGATTCATAGAGATAGTGTTGGTGTTGAACTCGGGAAAAATGTTGAACAATTTGCATACGGTTTCTTTCGAACGATTCAGAATTCGATGACTTAGATGGAGTTGAGACTTCGACCTAGCGACACGAGATATAACGAGCGATTTTTTTTATTAAAATTCTTTATCTCTTCTAAGATTTTAATTTCTCTTATTTTTCCTTTTTACAAGAGAATATATGAAAACTAAATTATTTAAATAATAATTTAGGTGGAGGCTTTAAATAATAGTAATAATTCTTGAGAGTTTGGTTCAAATGAAACGAACTCTTATCCTGAAACGAACTCTTATCTTGAAACGAATGCACTTTTCCTAGTTCGTACTGCATTTTTCCTATTTGAGAGTGCACTTTTTCGAGTTTGCACTTTTCGTACTTTACAATACACTTTTCGTACTTTTTGTAGTGCACTTTTTCAGATTGCACTTTTTGTATTTTTCAATGCACTTTTATATGAAAAGTGCACTACGAACTAGAAAAAGTGCATTCGTTTCACGTTTTAGGATAAAAGTTTGTTTCATTTGAACCAAACTCTAATTCTTGATTATTATTTTAAATTGCAAAATCTTAAAATTCTTTATAAAAATAATTATATTTATATAAAGTTTTATTCAAGGTTTTGAAAGTCAAGACATCAACCTTTTTGACTTACTATTAAAATTAATGACTTATGGTTAAAACTCATTAGAATACTCATTCTTTTTATTAAGTCTTAAAAGTTACAACAATATTCTTAAAATATTGGTAAGTCTTAAATAATTACATGCAAGGTGATAAAATTAAGTAAAGTCTACCAATAAGATAGTATCTAGATTATTTAAATCAAATATTAATATTATTAAACTACTTTCCTTATAAGTTCCAAGAAAGCTCTTTTTATGCAAAAAGTCTTTAATATATCTTTTTATTCTTCACTTAGTCATATAAAAATATCTCATGAGAAAAAATATCTTATCCATAAAATATTTAAGTTTATAATATGATTTTTAAAAAACATGCAAGCCTTTTTCTATATAAATAGTCTCAAGTTAATAAATTCCAACATCCTGCTCTAATTCTTTTTATTCATTAACTCAAGCTCCAAGTAAGGCAACAATATTATTAAATCATGCTTTTCATGTTTATAAATATCATATAACAATCTCATGATTTATATAAAAAATATAACATGTCTATCCAAATTTTATTCCTTTTTATAAAATACACAAGTCATATAAAATCACTTTTATTTACAAGGAGGATAATAAAACAAATCTGATTTTTCTTTCTCCTAACAACAAAGATTTTATAAGATATTAACATTATTTACTAGCTAAAATAAATGGGTTAAAACAATATATAAAAATTAGACAATAAACCTTTTGTTGAAAGCATTTTACGCCTAATTGTTACAAAGGAGACACCAGGGGAAGAAGGCAGGGGCGGCACACCAGGGGAAGGACAGTGACAGGCTAGAGGTGGTCCGGCGGCGCACGGAGGACATGCTAGTGGCTCGGTGGTGGATCAGTGGTGGTCCGGTTGAAGAAGACTAGTGTTTTAATGGTGTTTGATGAAAAATTCAGCAAGTATAAATGCTTCTTTTGGCCGATTTTTTTTGATGAAAAGAGTGTAAAAACACTAGAGAAAGAGAGGAGAAGGATTGTGTGATCATTACAATGGATTTACAACTCTTTAAATAGGAAAATTTTGTGCTTCTTTTGATCCACCACCCTTGAATTTGACCAACCATGGAGGGGAAGATCAATGGCGATTGGGTGGGGTTGTGTTAGTTGGTGGATGACAAGGGATGATGAAGTCTTTGGCGAGCAAGGGAAGCAACCATGGCAATTGGAGAGGAAGAATCACATGCATTTGTTGAACGTTCCATCAGTCAAACAAGTTGATGTTCAATTTGGGGAAGAAGAGGAAATAAGGGAATAAAAGAATAAGGTGTCTTTAATGGGTATATAAGTTACAATGGCATAGCGGATTTGAGTGTGTGTGTGTGTGTGTGTGAGTGTGGGAAGGGTGCAAGAGGTCTCGGGTTCGAGTCCCCCTCTTGCCCCCTTTTTATTTTTGTCCAGAACTTGTATTTATATTTGTATTGTAAATTATTATTAAATCAAATCTGAAATTCTTATTTATTATATTTACTTAAATTTTATTTGCCATTGTGATAACCTTTTGTAAATATTTTTATAATATAATATAAAATTATAAAAATTATTAAATTCTCTATTTTTGAGAAAAAACTTATTTAAATAATTAATTGTTTATTATATGTTATTTTCATTGAATCGAAGCTAGAACAGAGAAGATTTCAGAGAATCACAACAAGAAGAAAGAGGAGAGAAGAGCGGGAAAGTTTGTTGTGGAAAGCATTATGAATTTTATTATTCATTCTCTCATAGACTGTATACAATGTATCTAGTATTTATAATAGCTCAAGGCTTTACATAAAATGCATAACCACGTGTAATATCAATATGTATATAAGCCTACACCCCCCCTCAAGAGGGAGGATCCAAGATCCCCATCTTGGAGAACATGGATGTAAGACGAATGCCAGGCAAAGGCTTTGTAAGAAAATCTGCCAACTGATTATAAGAAGAACAATGAGACAAATCAACTAGTCCTTCAAGCAGTTTCTCTCGAACAAAGTGGCAATCAAGCTCTATGTGTTTCGTGCGTTCATGAAACACAGGATTTTTCGCGATGTAAATGGCAGATTGACTGTCACATTTAACCTGAATAGGAATGATGCCTTCGACTGTGAGCTCCACCAATAACCTGCTTAACCAGGATAACTCAGCACAAACACGCCTGAGAGATCGATACTCGGCTTCAGCAGATGACAAAGCAACAGTTTGTTGCTTCTTTGATTTCCAGGAAATCAAATTCCCTCCAAACAACACCAGAAAACCACTAACAGACCATCGAGAATGAGGACATGTAGCCCAGTCCGCATCACAATAAGCCTGAAGCTTGAAGTCTGGATGGTTATTAAGCAACAAAGCTTTGGAATGAGTCCCTTTCAAATAAGCCAATACCCTGTAAACAGCATCCAAGTGTGGTTGTCGAGGAGCATGATTAAATTGACTCAAAAACTGAACTGAAAAAGCAAGATCCGGGCATGTGTTGACCAAGAAATTCAACTTGCCAATAAGCTTGCGATAGTGTAAAGGATCAGCCAACAACTCACCATCTGTAGGCAACACCCGGAACCTAGGATCAAGTGGACTGACAGCACAATCATCAATAGGACCAAATTCAGTCAAAATCTCAGCAATAAACTTCCTTTGACTGATCATCATGCCTTGTGAAGTATCAATAAACTCAATGCCTAGGAAGTAATGAAGTCTGCCTAAATCCTTGATTCGAAACTGAGCATCTAAGAATGCCTTGAGTTGTATAATCTCATCAAGATCATCCCCTGTAAGCAGAATATCATCGACATAAACAGTAACAAAAACGACATCAGTGGAAGAGTGCTTGAAGAACAAGGAGTAATCATTGAGAGATTGAGTGTAGCCTTTAGATCGAAGAGAAGAAGATAACTTGGCATACCATTGTCGGGAAGCTTGCTTCAACCCATACAAGGACTTCCTCAGCCGACAAACTGCCTTATCATTATCAACAGAAAGTCCCAAAGGAATTTTCATGTAAACTTCTTCATCGAGATCCCCATGGAGAAAAGTGTTGTTAACATCAAGTTGAGAAATACACCATTTCTTTTTCAAAGCCACAGAAACAAGTGCTCGCACAGTAGTTAACTTGATTACAGGAGAAAAAGTTTCAGTGTAATCCACCCCTTCCTTTTGAGTGAATCCTCTCACAACCAGCCTTGCCTTATGCCTTTCAATACTACCATCAGCTTTTCTCTTAACCTTGTACACCCATTTGCAAGTGATAGGTTTTTTTCCTTTAGGCAAATCCACAATATCCCACGTGTGATTCAAATGAAGAGCATCAAACTCAGCCCTCATTGCATCTTGCCATACTGCATATTGAGTAGCTTGCTCATAAGAAAAAGGCTCAGAATCTGGCAACAAATCAGAAGCTACTGTATACTGAGGAAAAGCAACAGTAGATGTCAAAGTATGAGCGCAGAATACTTCTTCAGTTGCAACATGACCACACACATAATCAGACATGTATGTAGGGGGATGTGATATCCTAGTAGATCTTCTCAAGGGAACAGATGTAACAGCAGGAGAAACAGAAGAGCAAGGAAGATGATCATCAAAAACTAGCTCTTCAGAAGGAAAAAGGTTTGGAGGGTCAAAAGAAAAAGAAGGATTGGTAAATGGAAAGATGTGCTCATGAAAAACAATGTCACGAGAAATAACAAGCTGATGTGTGTCTAGGCTGTAAACCTTATATGCCTTTTTACCAAAAGGATACCCCAAAAAGACACACTGAGTTGCTCTAGCTTGAAACTTGTCCCTCCCTTGTTTTAAAGTGGAGACAAAACAGAGGCAACCAAATGATCTAAGATGATTATAATTGGGTTCTTTGTGGTATACTAGCTCATAGGGGGTTTTATAATGAAGAAGTTTGGTAGGTAGTCGGTTAATGATATGCGTTGCAGTGAGTATGCTTTCTCCCCAGAATTTCAAAGGAAGTTTAGACTCAAACATTAGAGACCTAGCAATCTCTAAGATGTGTCGATGTTTTCTCTCCACAACTCCATTTTGTTGTGGAGTTGTGACACAAGAAGTCTGATGAAGGATACCTTGAGCTTGCAAAAACTCTGTTGTCTCTCTACTAGATCCAAGCTCCAAGGCATTATCTGAACGAATGATTTGAACTGACTGTCCAAACTGTTTCTGAACCATAGCTAGAAAACTTCTCAACACTGGAAAAGCATTGCTCTTCACAGACAACAAGTGTACCCAAGTAAACCTTGTAAAATCATCAACAATGGTGATAAAGTATCGAAAGCCATTGTATGTAGCAGTATGGTAAGGCCCCCACAGATCAATATGAATCATCTGAAAGGGAAAAGTAGTGCTAATTGCACTAGAAGGAAATGGCAATCTAGTTTGCCTTGATTTAGCACACACAGAACAAGGAGTGCTATCTTTATTGGAAGAAAAAGACTGTGCAAAAGGTAAAGTTTGTAGTTTGTAGGAAGGAAGATGTCCTAACCGGGAATGCCACACAGAAAGCTCTACATGGCTGGAGAAATGGCTAAGTACATCCTTATTATGCTCAACATGTTTGTGTCCCCGTTGAGCAAGAGGAACCAGAAAATACAAGTCCTGAACAGATTCACCAACCTCCACAGGCATCTCCTTGGAAGGAGCCTGCAACAAACACTTTGTAGGTGTAAAAACCATGCTGCAATTGAGGTCTTTCACCAGTTTACCAACCGAAATCAAGTTGCACTTAAACTGAGGCACCAATAAGACCTCTTTCAATATCAAATCATCCAAAACTTTGACAGTTCCAGCTGTTTGAACAATAGCAGTTGCTTGATTCGGTAATGAAATGACAAAAGGCTTGGATAATCGTTGTTGAGTGTCAAACAAATGCTCATCACAACACATGTGACAACTCGCTCCGCTATCAATTATCCAAGTGTTTTTGTTGAAGATTTTAGATGTGAAGGTCGTACCTGCGAAGCCAGCAAAATCGTCTTGCACCTTTTCTTTGTCCTTCGAAACTCGAGCTTCCAGTAAGCTCAACAACTTAGTCACTTGATCCGTGGTCAGTTCAACATTCGAATTAGAGTTCTGAACATGTCCTGCAAACTTTCCATCAGAACCAGTTTTCTTCTTCTTGTAATTCGGAGGGAATCCTATGATGAAGTAACATCGATCCACATTATGATTAGACTTTTTACAATTAGTGCAATATAAAGCCTTCTTTTCTGATCCATCCTTGTTTGAATTGGAACTTGGAGGAACAGATCGAGTGTTAACACTCATTGATGCAGATTCTTCAAAAATCTGTGTCGAACTCTGCATCTCTTGCTGTTTTTCCTCTTGAACAAGGATTGAATAAGCCTCATTAATGCCAGGTAACGGCTTCATCATCAGTATTCCTCCTCTAGCTGTAGTAAACCGATCGTTCAGTCCCATTAGAAAATCAATCAATCGTTGATCTTCTTCATGCTTTCTAATTGCTCGAACTGATCCACAAGTGCAAGAAGGATAATGACAAAAGCTATCGAGTTCATCCCAAAGAGTTCTCAGCTTCATGAAATAAACTGAGATTGAACTGACTCCTTGTGATAGCCGATGAAGCTCCTTCCGTACCGAATAAAGTTGTGCGCCACTTAATTGACCAAATCGAGCTTCCAACTCTTCCCAAATCCTCTGAGCAGAATCAATGTAAAGCACACTTCGTCTGATATCTGGACTGAGACCATTCATAATCCATGAATTCACCATATCATTACACCGGATCCATCGATTTCGCTTAGCATCTCCGATTGCTGGCATAGCTAAGCTTCCATCGACAAAACATGTCTTGTTCTTCGCTGATAACGCGATTTTCATGGAGATTCTCCATTCTCCGAAACCAGATCCGTCGAAGATTTGAGTAACTAAGCTCAATCCTGGATTATCATTCGAAGCTAGGATGTAAGGATCATTCTGATCTGGAGTTTCTGTTACCGTCATCTTCTCCAGCTAGGTCAAAACACTGATAGAACGATTTTGACAAAAATCGATTCAATTGGACCGATCTAAGCGCTGAACACTCAGATCTCTAACCTGACGCTCTAATACCATGTTGTTTTCATTGAATCGAAGCTAGAACAGAGAAGATTTCAGAGAATCACAACAAGAAGAAAGAGGAGAGAAGAGCGGGAAAGTTTGTTGTGGAAAGCATTCTGAATTTTATTATTCATTCTCTCATAGACTGTATACAATGTATCCAGTATTTATAATAGCTCAAGGCTTTACATAAAATGCATAACCACGTGTAATATCAATATGTATATAAGCCTACATTATACTTAGAATTAGCGGATATTACAATAGTACCCCCTTAAATTAGTTCCGGCCCCGAAACTAGGAAAGACTTACGGCGGTACAAGGATAAACACGGAAGGTAGCTACTAACACTTACAACTGTGAGGAAACAACAAAGAGTCTAGTTCCCCCTTAAAGAACATTTCGTTCTTTAGTTAAGACGACTGTACAAGGAGAAGAATTGTTATTGTACCTTTTTCTTAAGGAATCGTTACATCAGTATTCCTTGGAAAGATTCGCACATGTGTACTTATGTGGTTTAAACGGACCAAACGATGATTGAAAATTCAATTGGTCTTGCTAGCGAAGTAGGTAGTTGGTCAAGCAGTCTTATCCATTAGCTTGGGAATGTCTACATATCTTCTAGGTTGTCCTTCCCAAATATAAAGAGGTTGGATTGCTTATAGAATAAGCATCTTAATTGAAACGAGCACTTGAGTGTCTTTAGGGACGAGTAAGAAAATGCCTAATCCATTATATACTTTCGGAATAGAGTCATTATGGATGAATTCTTTTAATACGGATACTAATTAAATTCTCGAGATGAAATTGATGTTTGAAAATGCGAAAGCCATGCCTTAGAAGGAGAATTTTGATTTTAAACTTCTTATGAAGTTGCTTACTAGAATGAACGATGGGTATATCACAAGAGAGAGTAACCATTTTTATGATATCGTTTACGAACATATTAACTATCGAGAAGTGGTTGGGAGTCCCCTTTTTATTATACTTTAAATTTTATATAAGAAAGTAGTTTTTCATTAGATATGGTTGAATTCGGCTAAGTGGTTTCATTCCACCAGTGGTCAGTTGATATCCGCCTTTTTAGTCATGTTTTTAGTGTGTGTTTTTAGTGTGTTTGAGTCTTTTCTTTAGTTTTGTGTTTTGTTTTGAGTCGTTTGTGTAGGTTTTCGTATTTCGTTAAGATATGGAGTCCACATAAGCTTTGGTAGTGTTTTATAAGTTTTTAGAAGATGTTTTGAAGCATATTTTGAAGAAAGGAGGAAAGCACTTGAAGATAGCACTCAAGAATGAAGAGAAAGCCGAAGAAAAGCACTCAAATAAAGAAGTGCAGAATCAAGTTAAAGCTAAGAAAGAAGTAGAGAAACTCGTTACAAAGACATAGGGAAAAGAATCAAGTCAAACTGAGTTGTAACGAACCCGCTACTAAAGTTTTACTCTCAATTACAAAGCTGTTTGTAGTGCTGAAGAGGGTCGATAACGACCCTGTGAGGGTCCATACCGAGGCTGTAGGGGTCGATACCGAGGTGCATAGGGTCAGTAACGAGGCTCTCAGGAAAGAAGTGAAGTAAAGAAGTTCAGCAAGTGTCTACCGACCCTGTAAGGGTCGGTACCGAGGGCCTCCGTGTCGGTAGACGATTAGAGTCAGCGCATTTAAAAGATATTTTTATCCCTTTCCTTTTATGTATTAGATAGTTTTAAGGAATATATCTTATTAAAAAATTTATTTCCTTATAGATAGATTTAGATAGATTAGTTTCTCTATAAATACTCTTGTCCTAGCCTTTATTTTGGGGACACACCAATCAATTAACCTAGTATAGAGGACATGAGGAAAGAATAGAGAAGAGAGGGGCGTGAGAGGAGATAGAGATAGAGTAGAGATTGAAGATGCTTGAAAGACAAGTTTTCTTTGAATTCAGTTTGTAAGCTGAATTCAACAATGGTTGTGCATGCTTGTGCATGCTTGTTAGTGAGTAGAGATTGTTTTTAATTATGATTACTGAGTAGTTCTCTCTCTCTAAGGTTGGGGTTAAACCCAACAATGGTTGTGCATGCTTGTTTGTGATCATGATTTGATTGTCTTTATTGCATGATTCTATTCTCTTGTTCTTAACTCCTTGAAACGAAAGTTGATAGGAAATTTCTCATTCATAGTTGAAGCAAAAGCAGAAACCTTGAATCAGAATAGTCAATTAGGGTTTTGAAGCGAAAGCGGATCAATCCTAGTTGAAGTAGAAGAGTTAGATAGTAAGTTTACTAGTTGTCCCCGTCGTGCCCTGCACGACTATGAATCGATATTTTTTTAGATATACTATAAAAAAAGATATTAATAAATAAAAATATAATATAAATAATAATTGTGAATTGATGATTTATATAAATTGTAAAAAAAAAGCATAATTCTAAATTAAAGATTTTGATAACAAAAATAAAAATAATGGGACATTTAATATGGATTAGCAAATAAAATTGACTTGACATACTATAGGATAAGATCTCGGTATATATTTTAGTATAAGATCTCGGTATATATTTATATTATAGGATAAGATCTCGGTATATATTTATATGAGTTTTTTTTGGGTAGATTGTATTGGAGAGTTGTTAGGATCATAAAGATATGGTAAAAAATATTTTTATATGTAAATAAATTTCCAAAAAAACATTATTGTAATCCAACATAAAAAAAATTAAAAAATTATATTTGTAGATTATATGGCAATATGATGTGTACATAATATATGAGTGATATGGAAATTTTTTGACATGTGGACTATGACATGGAATATTTATAAAAACTTCTAAATTATAAGAAAATGACATGTGTAAAAATATGAGGTGGCTTAATATAGGATCGACATGTGGCGAAATCCTAGGTGGCGTAATGAGAAGGCTCCAAATCTTATTGCTTTTATATATAAAAATAGATTAAATTGAACGGAAGTTAGTTGATTTACTTGATTAGATTAACGAAAGTTGACAACTTTATGTGATAAAGGCATGATCTTTATGTTTTATTAAACGTTTGCATGCATAATTGTTGTTGTGGAGATACCTAAACCTTAGATTTTCTCTTCCTTTGATAAAAACCCTTTCTTTTGTTGATTACTTGCGCTCTAAGTAACAAAACTTGATACTGACTTTCTCCCGTAGACGAACCTGACTCTCCTGTACTCAGCGGGGTCTTGATTATAAATTTATTTGTTGTCAAGAAACCCTTTCAACAAATTGGCGTCGTTGCCGAGGAGATTTCAATAGTGTCGAGTTTTGTTCTTTTAGCGTTTTTGGGACTCTATCGAGTCGGTAACGACCCCCCTTGGGTCGGTACCGACCCTGTTGACAGATCTCAGTTTTTCCATTCAGTTTTTATTTTTGGGGATCACTGCAGGCTCGTTACCGACTCTTTGGGCCTCGGTACCGACCCTCCTCTAAGAACCCGTTTTGCTTTTGATTTCGTTTTTGGTTTTATTTTTGCTTATAGTGTATGCCATCTGAAGGACGCCGAGTTGTCTCTAATCCAGTAGTTGACCTCGAACCCGAGCGATCCTTCCACTGTCGATTAAGAGAACACATAGCAATGGCTACACCTGAAGAGATGGCACAATAGATGGCTGGCCTCCGACAACAGAGATCGTGAACGGGAGCACACTTCCCGTCTTCGAGAGCATTTGGATGCCTTCCCAAAGAATGCTAAACAGTACATGCACCCAGAATTGAGGGTGCCAGAATCTACAATAGTTCTCCCAGAAATAGAGAAAGCTTTTGAGATCAAATCTCAATTCATATCCTTGAATAAAAGATCTCATTTTGAAGGGAAATTAACTGACTGGCCAATAGAACATATTAAAAATTTTACTGATTTGTGTGACACCATAGCTGCTGACGATGTCTCTCTTGAGTATGTTTTGTTGAAAGCTTTCAAGCGGTCTCTTGCAGGAAAGGCCCTGAGCTGGTTAGAAAGCCTACCTCCTAGGTCGGTTAGGACATGGAAAGCTTTGCACAACTTGTTTTTGACAAAGTTCTTCCCACCGTCCAAGACAATGGATTAAGGAAATGCATCACCTCCAACCACATGTTGCCTAATGAGACCTTTGTGGAGACATGTGAAAGATTCAAGGAGTTACGTTTTATCTTTATCTTTCACATTAAGGTTCCTTTTTGCAACACTGGAGACGCCATCACACCCCTGACTTCCTACCACAATTGAGCAATTATGCATTAATTTAAAACGATAAACCCCATTAATATTTTATTTGCTACAAAAAATACTTATTGTATTTTGAATCTATAATAAGTATAGACCACAATATTCTTCTCCAAATCTAATTGTGCAAAAAAAAAGATTGAGTAAAAAATTGCTAGAAAAATCATTACAAGTATTTTTTACAATATTAAGATGATAATATTTATAATTTTTACCTTCTATGGCAATGACCTCGAGATAGTAAGCAGATTTTTGAATGATACACAAATTCCGACCCATTAAAATCATAGATCTACCCTCGACTCCTCACTCATTAAGCCAACTATTATGTATTATCTAGAGTATTTTCCCCCGAGGATCAACTCCATGTCTTAGGATGACGACAATGTGGTGTCTATTGATTCTCTTGCAATCCCGGTTGTAAAGCTTATTTGTAACTTTATTTTGAAAATGTTTATCTATAGAAAGAAACCCAACCCGAGGATTCTTCTTCAACGCATCCTCCATAACTTTCTCACCCCTTACTTTCTTCCATTCATCCATAACACATGGCATTTCAATTTGAAAAATAATTAATGATCTAAACATAATATTGAGTTTTTAAATGTAAATAAATAATAAAATGTTGAATGCACCTCTAAATTGTTATAACAAAAGTTTTTTTACTAGGCAACTATCAATGAGATTATCTAAATATCTAGATAGTTTAACTCATAGGTGATTCTCTTATGTTGAAGAAAACTAAAGTATAATATGTTCTTTCTCTTGCCCATTTTGAAATCCATAGGAAATGTATCAAGCACATACTATTTTGAGATATTAATCCAACACTTGTTCTTGATACACGAAGCACACTTTAAGATTGTGATTGAGGAGGTATATATCAAGCACTGAAATCACTATTTTGTTGTACAATATAAAACAACTCATAAATTTAATAAAAGGACATCTAATAAGTTTTAAAAATAAAGTGACAAATTTTAAAAAAAACATACCATACCCTTTATCAGTAATAAGGGTGAAACATCATCTTTTGGCCAATTTATTGAAATTATTTTATTCGGTACTATCACTATCTTTTAATTAGTTTTAATACAACTTTATTTATGTAGTAGAGTAACTTTGTATCCACTTCAAGTTAAAAATTAATTATAATTTATCATATTTTAGCTTTATCTTTTATATTAAGGTACTTTTTTGCGACACTGGAGGCGCCATCACACCTCCGACTTCCTGCCATAATTGAGCAATTGTGGCCATAGTTGTCTCATTTTATGTTATACTCTACTTGTCTCATTTTATTCCTCACAAACTAAATACAAGACTTCTATATTTTGTATAGACCAGGTCAATTCGATGCCCAAATCGAATTATTAGTTACTCCGGAAATAGTGAGAAGTTAACCATGAACAAATGTAGCATCCTCTAATTGGTTAACCAAAGTTTATCAATGTCTTTTCGCTTTCAACAAGTTGCCTTAACATAATGTTTTTGGACAACCAATTGGTTAAGCAAAGTTTCTACGTCTTCATGTTTAAGTTCCCCAACCTGGGCATACCTAAGACATATCAAAGCCCCTTCATTTTAGTTACAACAATGTTTGAAGAGTAACAAAAGCTCTTTTAATTAGTTTTTGTTGCTTTAAGTCAAGGCACAATTGCTCAATCATGATTTTAACTAACTGAAATCATTCGGTTAACCGGGTTTGGACACCCCTAGTAGTGCTTCCTATATCACTAGTCTACGTGTTACTGCTTCCTATATCACTGCTTAACGACGACAAAAAATCAATGTAAATAGAGATAAAATTTAATCACATGTCTTGGCATATCCATTTTCATCTAACGATACAAAAATCAATTTGAAAAAATAAAAATTTAATCAAATGTCTTGGCATCTCCGTTTTCACTTTTTACCTCTACTTTGGTTCCTTCTTCTTTGAACTATTCTTCGGTTGAGAAACCGCATCAGAAGGACGAAACAATGATAAAGAGTCCTCAAACTTCTTTCTCCAATCCTCGTTGTCAACATGACTTATAACTTTCTCATAAAATTCAATTGCATCCTGAGGCTTAGAGATAGATACCCTACCGGAAAAAAAAAAATCCAAAAAGAGGGCATTCAAAACCATAAAATAAAAACCCTACAGCATAAATGAAGTAGCATTTGGCTAAAAATAATATCATTACCCATAAACGTCTGTTGATCGGGAATACTTGAAGAAACCCTTTTCTTTAACCAGTTCATAAGCTAAAGACAAATCCTCATTTGCTCTTGATAAGTAAAAGTAAATGACAAAGAGAACAAAATCTTGCAAGTTTAGGGCAAAATAATTGAAGCAAATGTAAAACAAACACATTAGAGACTATATGATTTTGATTGGCTTGTGAAATTCAAAAAAAAAGTTTGTCAAGGTAGTAAAGATCTTACCCTCATGGTCACCTCTTCACGATGCCACACAACTTTAATACAACTTTTAATACAACTTTATCTATACAATAGAGTAATTTTATGCAGTAGAGTAATTTTGTATCCCCTTCAAGTAATTTTGTGAAGAAGGTACTTTTAATACAACTTTATTTATGCAATAGAGTAATTTTATATCCACTTCAAGGTAAAAATTAATTATAATTTATCATATTTTAACTTTATCTTTCATATTAAGGTCCTTTTTGCGACACCGGAGGCACCATCACACCTCCGACTTTCTGCCATAATTGAGCAATTGTGCTTTGACTTAAAGCAACAAAACATATTAATGTTTTATTTACTTCAAAAAATCATATCAAAGATTGTATATAAATTAATTATTGTGTTTTGAATTCATAATGCTTATGACCATAATATTCATGTCAATTTCCTTCTCCCTATCTAATTGTTGAGTAAAAAATTGTTAGAAAAATCACTATAAATATTTTTTACAATATTACAATAATAATATTAATATTTTTTAACTTTTTATGTCAATGACCACAAGATAGTAAACGGATTTTTCAATCGTACACCAATTCCAACACTTTAAAATCATAGCTCTCCTCAACTCCCCACTCATTACCCCAACAATAAGGAGAGAGTATAAAATAACACATGCTATTAATAAAAATGACATCTAATAAGTTTTGAAGGTAAAATGACAAATTAAAAAAGATACATTTTCTTTGCTCAGTAATAGAGGTGAAATGTCGTCTTTTGGCCAATCTATTGAACTTATTTCGACATAAAGATTTTAATAACTCTCAAACTGGAGGCTAATCAAATAAATTTACACTCATAAATCCTCAAGTTTTTGTTTCAACCAAAGTATCTGGCAACAACAAGAGACAACAATGACGTACTCAACTTCAGTTGTTGAAAGTGCAACAAAAAAATTTCTTCTTTGATCCCCACAAAACAAGACATGGTCTTAACAATTGGGCTATCCTAGACATACTTTTGCGATCGATCAAGTGACAAACTAAGTCTGTGTTTGTGTACCCTACCGATTCGAAGTCATAGTTCTATGTGGTTACTAGAAACACAGGTTATCACTCCCCTTTAAGTATCTCACGATTCTCTTACTTCTTTCATGTGACATTCCTTAGGGATTTGCTTGAAACATGGCATATAAATAAAAACTAAACACAACATATAGTCTAGTTAGATACAAAAGGAACCAATCATCCTACAATAATTATTTTGATCTACATCTACTCCACCAAAGCCAGAATCCAATCGAGTATTAGGTGAAATATGAGTGTTAATGGGTGTAGAGGATTTCATATCATACTTCTTAAGCATCTCCTTATTATATTTTTTAGTTGATTAATCTTTGTTCCCTCCTCAGTTTGAATGACCCGCAATTCTAGGAAAAACGAGAATTCTTCCACCATTCTCATCTTAGAGTCACTTCTCATTAGTTTTTGAAATTCTCTAAAATAGCAGGAATAATTTAACCAAAGATAATATCATTGTCGTAGACTTGAATAAATAAGAATCTCACATCTTTGTTCCCTTAGGAACAACGTTTTATCGACTGCACAATGTCTATACCCATAGCTCAAAAGGAATTATGTGAATCTCGCATACCGAGCTTTCAGAACTTGCTTCAATCCATACAACACCTTGTACAAAATGTACACAAGCTTTGAGAACTTGCTTCAATCCATACAACGCCTTGTACAAAATTTACACATGGTCATGACAATCAACATCTTCGAACCTTGGAGGTTGTTGCACATAAACCTCCTCTTGAAGATAGCCATTTATAAACATTGTCTTTATATCCATTTGATAAAGCTTGAATCCTTTATGGGTGGTATAGACTATAAGAAGTCGAGTAGCCTCAATCATAACCATATGAGCATAGCTCTCATCATTGTCTGCCTTCTTGTTGGTTATAACCCTTAAATACCATCCTTGCTTTGTTCTTTTTCACTAATCTCGTGTCATCAAGCTTCTTTCTAAATACACATCTAGTCCCTATGGCAATCTTGTGCTTCAGCTCCAAATTCTGATGATCCCTCTTTTAGGACATTGCCAACCTTTAGAAGACAAACAAAATAGAAGTTGTTGAAACATGTACTTCCATTTTCTATATCCATTTTTTCTAGTAGCTAGTTAAAAGAGATCATTGATTAGAACTTAAATGGTTGCCTTAAGAATAAACCTTATGAAAGTTATAACACTGAGATGGGACATTTGAGATAAATTGGTCCATGTTGAAAGGGTTTATTGACAACAAATAAATTTATAATCAAGACCCCGCTGTGTATAGGGGAGAAGGTTCGTCCACGGGAGAAAGTCTATGTCAAGTTTTGTTCTTACTTAGGTCACAAGTAAGAGAGAAAGGTTTAGGTTTTTATCAAAACAATAAATCTAAGGTTTTGGTATTCCCACAACATTAATTATGAATGCAAACACTAATGAAATATATAGATCATGCTTTTATCACATAAAGTTCCTAACTTTCGTTATCTTAAAGCAAGTAAATCAACTAACTTTCGTTCAATCAATAAAGTTAATATCTATCTCTTCTACTTCAACTAGGATTGATCCGCTTTCGCTTCAGAACCCTAAATTGACTATTCTGATTCAAGGTTTCCGCTCTCGCTTCAACTATGAACGAGAAATTCCTTTTCCACTTTTGTTTCAAGGATTAAGAACAAGAGAAAAGATTCATGCAATAAAAACAATCAGAACATGATCAAGAGCAAGCATACATAACCACTGTTGGGTTTAACCCCAAACTTAGAGAGAGAGAGAGAGAGAGAGAGAGAGAGAGAGAGACTGCTAACAAGACATGTTTGAAACAAAGCAATTGAATTAAAAAGAGAAAACTTACAACTGAATCCACACAAAACATGATCAAGAGCAAGCATACATAACCTCTTCTCTCTCACACGCCTCCTCTCTCTCTCTCTCTCTCTTCTACCCTAAAGCTAACTTGAATGATTGATTAGAAAACTAAAGCTAAGACAAGACTATTTATGGAGAAAACTAATCTATCTATAAGGAAATAAATCTCTAAAAGATATATCCCTTAAAACTATCTAATATAAGCATAAAGATACGGGATAAAAAAGTCTTTTAATTGCATCGACTCTGATGTATCTAACGACTTAGAAGCCTCGGTAACGACCCCACAAGGTCGGTACAGTTCAGTTGAATTTTGTTGATTTTCTTCTTTTGTTGAGCAGCTCGTTACCGACCCTGTGTCGTTACCGACTCTCATTGTCATGTAATTTGGATCTAAATCGTGCACTTTGCTTTGGTAGAGGGGTCGTTAGCCTTCTTTTTACTTTGATTCTTCTTCCTTAAGCTCGACAATGGGTCTATAATCTTCTTTCTTGAATTAAACTTGATCTTCATCTCTCTCTTGAGTTCTTTCCTTCGGTGCTTCAACTCTTTCCTCAAAAAGTGCTTCGAACCGCTCCAAAACCTATAAAAACACCACCAAAGCTTATGTAGACTCCATATCTTAAGAAAATACAAAAACATACACAAACGACTCAAAACAAAACACAAAACTAAAGAAAAAAACTCAAACACATAAAAACACACCCTAAAAACATGACTAAAAAGGCGGATATCAAAATACCTCATACTTAGACTTGCTTGTCCTCAAGCAATCAACAAGACATCAATCAAAATCATCAACACATTCTTCAAGTCAATGCCCTTATCAAAAAGCAACATCATAAGCTCAAGTAGAAATAGATAGACAAGTGATTCTAACGTCATTATACATATATGAGCAACCTCAAGAAAAAGCAACTATAATCCAACCTCACAAGGGATATGTGTTTCACTCAACTCTCAAGTGTTTAAGCTTATAATAACAACTCTCAACTCAATCCTATATACAAAAACTCAAAGTAATTGTTACTTATATCACCAAACTCTCCACCAGAGATGTCAAAACAAGTAAAATCATCATGAGAACTTAGGCTCAATGAAAGACTTCAAAGAAGACTCCATTCAGCCGGGTTGTAATGGGGCTTAGTAATAACAATAAGGAATAAAAATATTTTGGCTTGTGGTGCTAAAAATCCGGGAATATAGACTCCTAAACTCTCCAACACACTCACCAAAACTTCAAAAGAATATACCAAACTTTTCTAAACTCTATTCACACTTCAAATCCTTTCAACTCCCTTAAAAACAACAAGGAAGATTTGACTCATGCACACTTCCACTATTGAACTCTTTTTTTTCAGCTTTTGATTTTTCTCATCTTTCTTTCTCAATTTTTTTCTCTGACCTCTTTTTTTTTCTTCTATTGAGAAACTTGGTACCAACCCTACTAGGGTCGATAACTTTCTTTTTTCTCTTAGTGCATACAGAAAACCAAACTCCTTTTACATGATAAACTGCAAGATCTTTCACTTAACCCAACCCACATTACCCCATACTTGAACCTATACATCTCACTCAACAAAATCAATCATAACTAACAAAGTCCTAATCCCCGGATAGGTTCAAGCTTTCATCGGCTAGGAAATAATTTTGTGCAGCTAAAAGTAAAAGGCTTAAGGCTCAAATTGGCTTCAAAAACAAAGGATAATGCATAGGGTAGATAAAGAGAGAGGATAAAAAATGGTTTAAAGAAATAAGTTCTCCGTCATATGATTTCACATGTAATGAACTAATATCTCATAAAGGCTTCAAGAAATAGATAACTATATCAATGACAAGAGATAATATGCATAAGGAGAGTAAAATCACACATGAAAAGAAAAGGGATTTGTAATGTTCTCCATATAAAGCCAAAAACAACTCACAATGTAGCAATTTTTTTTTTGATTAAAGTCACTTCTACCTAAGATCATATGTGCTCAATTTCACCACATGCTAAATATCCACATAAAAACAACTTTTCACATGATTCAGGCAAAGTTCTCAAAACATGATATAAGAATTACATGATCAAGCAAGTTAAAGCATATCATAGAACATCTAAGTGAAGCATTATCAATCCTAAAACACAAACAGCACAAAAAATGAGTTTCCTTTTCCCCCACCCCATATTGAAACCAAACAGTGTCTTCACTATTCAAAGCATAAGAAGATAGAGGATAAGAAAAGGGAACTCGCAAAATAAAACTAAAGCTGTTTGAAACCATTGTTCACTTGAGGAATTTGAATTTTTCTGATTTTTGTAGAGGTCGGTACCGACCCTGAGGGGGTCGTTAACGAACCTTAACTGTCTGTAAATTGATTTCTTCGTTATTGCATTCTACACCGAGTGTCTTGAAATGGTCTTCTGAGGTTTAACACTTCTTCTTCATCTTTTTGTACCTGAATCACTCATAGAAACATCTATCTCAACTACACTAATCTAACCTAAAAAACAAGTCAAAAGAAATCAAGCAAAAAGATCTAGGAAAACAAAAACTAAAACTAAAAGCGGGTTGTCTCCCGTAAGCGCTATTTTTAACGTCGTTAGCGCGGCGAACTTACCTTGGTGGATCAAGGTGGCTTCCATCCAGCTTTGTCGGGATCAAGAGAAACCCCATACTTAGATGGAAAAGCTTCAAAGCTTCTCTAAAAAACATTTGGTCCTCTATCATTAATCAATATGCTTCGAAGTCCTACATAAGGGTTAGAAAAATCCGAAAACCAAGGGGGCTTCGACTCTTTCACAGTATGAATAGTAGGATGTAATGTAGAAAAAGGATGAAATAAAGGATCATGACCGAAATTAATTAGATTAGAGTAAGAAGACTCATCGAGATGTTGTAGATAGGGGTCATTACCGAGGTAGATGGGGTCGTTAACGACCCTGCTGGGCGTGTAAAATCATTAGTAACGGGCTGGAATTCGCCCCCGGCATTGTGATCCTTCAGAGAATAGTCGGTACCGACCCCCATGGGTCGGTAGGCTCCTCGTTAAGCGTGACTTCCTTGAACTTCCTTGTTTCTGTACTCAGAGAAGGGTCGGTACCTACCCATGGTGGATCGGTAGGCTCTTCAGTACCGCCTTTAGCAACCTCTTTCATGGCAGGATTGAAGCGAAACTCGACCTTCTCTTCTCCAATATCGAAAGTGAGGACTCCCTTCTTTACATCAACATGTGCACCTGCAGTATCTAGGAATGGTCTTCCAAGAATGATAGGCACTGTAGGTTCCTCAGGCATCTCCATCACAACGAAGTCATTAGGAACAAAAAATTTGCCAACTTGAATAGGGACATCTTCAACGACTTCAGTGGCCTTCACACACAATCCATTTGCCATGTAGAGATTCATATTGACCGATTCTAGCGGTCCCATGTTGGCCTTGGACCAAATAGAGAGTGGTAGGAGACTCGCACTGACACCTAAATCACACAAAGCTTTAAATTGATAAGTTCCAATCCCAATTGCAATGGAAAACTTACCTGTATCGCCTAGCTTTTCTAGGAGTTCTATGGAATGGACATCGTTAGTTAGCTCTGTGATGGACCTTTTCCTACTTAAGAGTTCTTTCAAAATTTTGGTATAGGTAGGCATTTCATTAAGGGCTTTAGTGAATGGTATAGATATGTTTAAGCCCTGAAGAATTTTAACAAAAACGTCTAAAATTTCCTTCTGTAACTTCATTAGCTTTCTTGGTCGAGAAAGGAAGAGTCTTTCACAGACTTGGAGTAGAAAGAGGCCTAGATTGAGGCTCTACCGAATCGACAAGAGGGTCGACCGATGCTGAGGAATGGTCGGTACCGACCCTATTGGGGTCGGTAACGAGGTCTGGATTGAGATGGGGGTTCAGTTTAGAAGACTAACCTGGTCTGGAAGGCTTGGTACCGACTCTATTGGGGTCGGTAACGGGCTTGACTGGGGTGTTATCTTTGTCACCGTGCTCAGTACTTTTAGGCTTGGTTTGATCTGGCAACTCCTTTTCGCTCCTCAGATGTATGGCTGCTATTTTTCCTCTAGGGTTTTCCTAAGAACGGCCCGGGAGTTGCCCTTAAGGTCTTGTAATCTGTGCAGCAAGGTTACCTAATTGAAAATTTACACTTTTTCTCCAGGTTTCAATCTCTCCCAATTGTACTTGTACACCTTTTAAGTCAGAATGGATTCCATCAATCTTGTTGTGGACTCCATTAATACCCACTTTTAGCCCTTGTATGCATGAAGGTGGCTCTTGATAGCCTGGAGTTTTGTAAGGAGGAACTCGTTGTTCTTGCTGAGGAGGTTGGCTCCCTTGGCCATTCGCATAATTGCCCCAGGTGGGCTGATTACCTTGGTTCCTATAGGGACCCCTCATGTAGTTAGCTTCTTTAGATGCCTCAACAGCACGTACATGTTTCAAGTTAGTGCAGGTGGAATTAGCATAGGCTTGAGACCCGCATTCTTGACAAGACGGAGATGATTTAAGATAACTTACCTTCTTTTTCAAGCGGTTGATCTTGTCTTGCAAGAACTGGTGTTTCACTTCGGGGTTGATCTCGGTCGTCTGGGGATTATATAGCTTCCTTTGGGGTTGTTGGGCTTGCTGCATTCCATACATTGCATCATAGTTGGTCAACTTGTCAAGCAATGCCCAAGCATCATCGAGATCCATCTCTATGAAATCGCAAGCAGTGTGTAGATTAATGAGGTTCTTCGTGTCATCATTGATCCCTTGGAAGAAGATCTCCTGGAGCACATACGGTGGTTGCACATGAGTGGGGCACCGTCTAAGCATCTCCTTGAATCTCTCCCATGTCTCCACAAAGGTCTCATTAGGCAGCTGGTGGCAGGAGGTGATGTGTTTCCTTAGCTTCGTAGTTTTGGCATGTGGGAAGAACTTTGTCAAGAACAAGTCATGCAAAGCCATCCAAGTCCTTATCGACCTAGGAGGTAGGCTCTCTAACCAGCTCAGAGCCTTTCCTGCAAGAGACCACTTGAAAGCCTTCAATTAAGCATATTAAAGAGAGACACCATCAGCAGTTATGGTGTCACATAAATTAGTAAAAAAATTAGCATGTTCTATTGGGCATTCCATTAGTTGACCTTCAAATTAAGATCTTTTAATTAAGGATATGAATTGAGATTTAATCTCAAAAGCTTTCTCTATCTCAGGGAGTACAATGGCTCATTCTGGCACCCTCAGTTTTGGGTGCAAGTACTACTTAGATGGGCAGTGTGCTCTCGCTCACGTTCAACCTCAACAGCTGCAGCATCTCGATCAGCTTGCAATGCTTCCATATGCCTCTGGAGAGCAGCCATCTGTTGAGCCATCTCTTCAACGGTGGTCGTTGCTTTGTTGTCTCTTAATCTATGGTGGAAGGATCGCTCGGGTTCATAGTTAACTACTAGATTAGAGACAACTCAACATCCTTCAGCTGGCATGCACTGTAAGCAAAAACTAAAAAAGAAACAAAATTAAAAGCAAAACGGGTTCTCAGAGAGGGTCAATACCGAGGCCCAAGGGGTCAGTAACGATCCTGCAGTGATCCCATAAAAGAAAAAAATAAAAATAAAAATTGGGTTTGTCGACAAGGTTGGTACCGACCTGGGTAGGGTCGTTACCGACTCGACAATGTTCCCAAAAACCCTAAAAAAGCAAAACTTGGCACAATTGAAAATCTCCCCGGCAACGGCGCCAGTTTGTTAAAAGGTTTTCTTGACAACAAATAAGTTTATAATCAAGACCCCGATGTGTATAGAGGAGTCAGGTTCGTTCACAGGAGAAAGTCTATGTCAAGTTTTGTTCTTACTTAGGGCGCAAGTAAGAGAGAAAAGTTTAGGTTTTTATCAAGGAAAAGAGATATCTAAGGTTTTGGTATCCCCACAACAATAATTATGCATGCAAACACTAATGAATATATAGATCATGCTTTTATCACATCAAGTTGCTAACTTTTGTTATCTTTAAGCAAGTAAATCAACTAACTTTCGTTCAATCAATAAAGTTACTATCTATCTCTTCTACTACAACTAGGATTGATCCGCTTTCGCTTCAAAACCCTAAATTGACTATTCTGATTCAAGGTTTCTGCTTTCGCTTCAACTATGAACAAGAAATTCTTTTTCCACTTTCGTTTCAAGGATTAAGAACAAGAGAATAGATTCATGCAATAAAAACAATCACAACATGATCAAGAGCAAGCATACATAACCATTGTTGGGTTTAACCCCAACCTTAGAGAGAGAGAGAGGCTACTCACAAGACATGTTTGAAACAAAGCAATTGAATTAAAACGAGAAAACTTACAACTGAATCCACACAAAACTTGTTCTCCAAACAACTCCACTCGTCCCTCTTCTCTCTCACACGCCTCTCTCTCTCTCTCTCTCTCTCTCTCTCTCTCTCTCTCTCTCTCTCTCTCTCTCTCTCTTCTACCCTAAAGCTAACTTGAATGATTGATTAGAAAACTAAAGCTAGGACAAGAGTATTTATTGAGAAAACTAATCTATCTATAAGGACATAAATCTCTAAAAGATATATCCCTTAAAACTATCTAATGAAAGCATAAAGATATGGGATAAAAAGTCTTTTAATTGCGTCGACTTTGCTACCTCTAACGACCTGGAAGTCTCGGTAATGACCCCACAGGGTCGGTACAGTTCAGTTGAATTTTTCTGATTTTCTTCTTTTGTTGAGCAGCTCGTTACCAACCCTGTGTACCTAGGCAACGACCCTCATTGTCTTGTAATTTGGCTCGAAATCGTACACTTTGCTTCGGTAGAGGGATCGTTAGCCTTCTTTTTGCTTTGATTCTTCTTCCTTAAGCTCGACAACAGGTCTATAATCTTCTTTCTTGAATTGAACTTGATCTTCATCTCTCTCTTGAGTGCTTTCCTTCGGTGCTTCTCCTCTTTCCTCAAAAAGTGCTTCGAACAGCTCCAAAACTTATAAAAACATCACCAAAACTTATGTAGACTCCATATCTTAAGAAAATACGAAAACCTACACAAACGACTGAAAACAAAACACAAAAATAAAGAAAAAGACTCAAACACATAAAAACACCCTAATAACATGACTAAAAGGCGAATATCAGTCCAAATTACCCATTGAAGTTGGTATCCCCCCACAAGAGTATGGAAGTCGAGATCGCCGTCCTTAGACTTGCAATGTACACCAAGCACATTTCCACTAGCTTAAAAACCCATTTAAGCATTATGCAATGCAATAGCCAACACCATGTGCATGTCTGTTTTGTTTGTTTTTTGTGTCCTTTTAATTGATTTGTTTGGTTATTGTTTTTTGTTGTTTTCCTTTTGTTTTAAACTTTTTCTTTTTCCTTTCTGCCTTTGGGTCTATGGAAAACACTCATTTGACTCGCTTGTAGTGGTGCATACGTCGAGACCCCCAACAACGAGCTATATTAGGTAGAATAATGATGGTTGTTATGTATATCTCGCTAGAACCCTTCACCTCGAGGCTAGTCAACCTCAGAATTGAGTGGGAAATAAGCTAACAAGAAATGGTAATTGTGTGCCACTCCTTGTCTTTTGAACCCCAAAAAACAACTGGCTAAATGGAAAGCTAACTCATTATTCCAAGTAGGTCGCTCGATCCCGAACCAAGCATACCTCATATCTAAAGTTGACTATCTTATGCAAAGTTTTCTACTTCCAAATATGAGGCCAAATTGATGAAATCAATAAGGATTTTACTTGGACCAAAAAATCTCAAAGCCATAACCCTCTCATTTCGGGGGATAAGATTTGCTCCCCCAAGTCTCTTGGGAGTCTAAGTTTAGTACCGTTGAAACCACCAACATTTCCCTCCAATGAGGCTTCTCTAGAAGTTACTTATTGATCCAGCTAAAATTTGTGTGCGAATTAATATGCAAAAATATATTAGCACCGCGAACATCCTAAACATTGAAAAGATGAATAATTAGTATTCTCAGCAATTTAGGGTCCGTTTGGTATTGAGTATGGAAATGAAATAGTTAAGAAAATATATCCAATCTAGTTTTAATTTATGGTTCATTGATCAAGATGGTAACTGTCACCCCCTTCTCCCATTTTTTATGCAACATTTGAGCAAGTTTTCTTTATCTCTTTCCCTATTTTTAACATGGGCCAACTATATCCTCCATTTTGTTCTAACAAAATCCCTCCTCCCTCCTCTAGACCTTAAAAAAAGAATTTGCATTGTTCTTCCATATAAATTTATTTTATTTATCTTTTCTTTCCATACTTTTATACCAAATGGGCCTTTAGTAGATTGCTACAAGTGATAACAGTTTTCCAAAAAGGTTTGAGATGGGAAGTTAGAGATGGCTCTAGCATTAATTTCTAGACTGACTATTGCATGTGTTGGAGAGTTCTCTCTCCAACGATGTTATGACTAATAATTACAACCTTAAAGTCTCAAAATTCATAGACTCTAGTAAATGTTGGCAATGAGCTAACCTTCTTCAAATCCTTCTCCAACACTTAGTTGATGGAATATGTAGAATCTGCCTCCCGGATACAAATGTACATGATAGCATTATTTGGGCCCCCCCTCTAAAAACAGACTATTTTCATCAAATTCGTAGCAAAACTCTAGGAAACAAGAAAAGTCAAACTTTCGAGGCGATTAGATTTGGAAATCAAAGTTTCCCTCCAAAATTCAGAATTTTCTTTGGAAGATTTATGTCGATGCTCTTCCTACAGCAGAAAAACTAAATCTACACTTCCCCCGTGTCTTTAGCCAATATTGCCTCTGTGATTGTAATGAAGAAGACGCTACCAATCTATTTTCAATTGCCCATTTACGTTTAACATGAAACGAACCTTAGAAGTTGAACTCCAAGAATTTATTAAATATATCTTTTATAATGATCTTATCTTAAACATTGAACATGCTATGATGTCTTTTAGTTTTTCTTTGGTGGAATGTCTGGTTAGCTTGTAACTTAGTCATCTTTAGGCAGGCTTCACCTTCTAACAATAATTTTACTACTGATACTGCTCTTCGAGCCCATGTCACTTGGAAAAGTTCTACTTTGCTAGAGAAGCATGGAAAAAGCAAGTATCAAACTCTTGTTTTGGGAGAAAACGGACCCTAGTTAGATCAAACTCAACTTTAATGGCTCTAAACGAAGGGATGGAACCTCACATATTGCATACATTCTATGTTCTCATGACAATATTGTCATCACTTTGTCTTGACATGAGTGTTAGGCAAAAATATATGCGCCTAAGCTAGATAAAATTATCATTGAAGGGGACAACCTGACAGTTATCAACGTTGTCAAATAGAGCGGGAATATCTTTTAAAAAATACACACAATTATTAAGGATATTGACAATCTCCACTCCTCTTTCAGAGAAGCTTACGCTTTCCTTTGCTTCTGAGAGTGTAACCAAGCAGCGGATTTTTCCTGCAAGACAATACTATAATATAGCTAATGCGAATGTTGCCCACTCTAACTCCTTGAGGTCGGACCTTTTTCATCTCCTGAAGGAGTTTATATAAATTAACATACGTAGGATGGTCTAGGTTGACCCTTTTTTTAATAGATAAAAATTAGGCAGACTAGGTCAGCCTAGGACATCCTTACGGATGAGGGTCGATCAAGACCCCTCCATGGTTAAGAATCTGATTGATACTACAATCGTAGTGTAGCTTAGCAATCAAATCAGCCACAGAATTGCACTTTCGAGGGATATGTTTAGTAATGACCCCCTCAAAAAACTGCAACATAACCAAAGTGTCTGTTATTAACATGTTAATTGTCCAAGACTGGATCGACTTCTCTTAAACACATTGATCACAATTAAACTATCACCTTCAATTTCTAGTATAAGGTCTTCGCCAAATTTTAGCCACCAAAACATTCCGCGCCAAATTGATCCGATCGAATAAATCTTCGCCAGCAGTGAATAAAGACAACTGTATATAAAATTAAAGCGTCTTTGATTGACCCATCAAAGAAAGTGTAAATCGATCTCTTACAAATAGGAACCTAATATAATCCCATGAAAAAAGCAACCTAAAATAATACATCAAACCAGTATTTCACTTCCCTATACCTTGTATCCAAATCCAATTCAGGTGTACTCCGATCCGTATTGAGATTTCCCGTTAGCTCTACCTATCATTCATAATCCGTGTAAATTATATAAGATACAGAACAAATTCACCAATTTTGACGGTCCGCGGAATGCTATTTCGCCAATTGTTCGAGTACCGGTATCTTCTTCCAAGTCTCCTCCATCCCAGTAACTTGTAATGGAGGCAACGAAAACATGCTAACTGTGGAGCTACCGCTTCGGATCTCTTTCAGTGCCCTTAGTGCTGAAATGGTGCTTTTCATGTAAAGGCTCTCCATTTGCTCGATTTCACCAAGCTCCTTTGGGCACTTGAGGAGGTCGTCTACAGTTGCGGCGCTAGTGGTGGGCCCACACAGCTCGTCTGAGTCGGCAATGGATGGCTCCGTCATAGGGGAGAGTAGATCAAGCATTCTTTCACATTCTTTGACGAGCTTGTAGAGGACGTCGGTCGTGAAAAAGGGTTGTTGGAGAACGTTCTGGATGAAGGGCAGGCGAATAAGGGCGCCTGTCTTCTTGTCGTACTTCTTTAAAATTTTCACTAGACCTGCAGCACAAGTGTGAGTTCAGAAACAAGGTATTTATGAATCATATAAACTGGACGCACAAGACAAACTCTTTTGACTACATGGGGCATAATCGAACTGAACAAGAAATATAGAGAGGCTTGATTAACAGGCTTGTAAACTGTTTATTATCCTATGAATACCCTTTTAGAGTTATGCATTATGTAAAAATCCAATAAAAAACATAGCATGCTTTAATGATTCTCCCTCTTTAATTGTTTTTTGATGTAATGTAATTTCTCTTGATCTCATCTGCTTTTGGTTAAGCATCAAAGACCAACATATTAGCAGCTCATCTCTCTGATCCTATCTTCAAGCCAGTTTAGATAGAAGGATGTTCAAGCAGATGAGCCTCATAGCTCATGTCTTAAAGACTTAGACTAGCTCATGAGGGTGGGCACATTAGTAAAGTATTCCTCCAGATGATGCCCATCTCGAGTTTGATTCTCTTTGGTCGTTACTTTTTATATAGAGAAAACGTTGACTGTCTATCTTGATGTCTTCTACAATGCTGTTTATATTGATGTTTTGGAAGTATTACAGACCATAAAATTCACAAGGTGATGGTCTTTATATAAAGAAGGCAAGAGATGATGAGGCCACCACAGAGATAATACTTACAAATTTCCTTATCAACACTACAGCTTTTTCTTTGTTCAATTGAAAAGCATGTCACATATCACGAGGTATATATGCTTATCCCCATTTCGGCAAAGAAGCTTTTTTTTTTAACAAATTTTACTATTCTTTCAAGATTCATACTCAGTCACAAATAGAAAAGGTCTAAGCCTACATACTAGTAATATAATCTTATTGATATTGTCTTTTTCAAAGTCATACCAAACAAGGTATACTGGTATAGTCAATTTCTTAAGGAAGTCAAACAGTCAGATGTTTTGAGATAGTCAGCCTTGAAACATACAGAAAATCAGCTGTCCAAAGACAGTGATCATGTATATATTCTATCTTTTCCTTACATTTTTTAATTATATAGGACTTGTTGAACTCACCGAAGACATGAAACAAAAGATTTGACCATATTAGCTCTAGAAAAATCTGAATCTCACATCAAACTTGATCCAAAAATCCTAATTTTGATTTAAAACCATTCTAATTACCGTCTACTAATATTGTCACCCTCAAGGAATATCAAATTAAAATGCCAAATTTGGATCACAAGTTACAACCAAGATAGAATTAGAGACAAAATATCCTAGGGATGATTCTTTAACCAGTTAATACCAAGTCACTAATGGAAATGGTCTAAGCCTGCATACTAACAATATAATCTTATTGATATTGACTTTTCAAAGCCATAACAAACAAGGTATAGTCAAATTCTTAAGGAAGTCAAACAGTCAGACGCGTTGAGATAGTCAACCTTGAAACATAAAGAAAATCAGTAGTCCAAACTCCAAAGAGAGTCATCAAGAACATTTGACCCAAAAAAAGTTATCAAGAACATATTCTGCCTATTCATTACATTTTTAAATTAAAAGTGAACAAGAGGATTCGCTGAACTCAATGACGACATGAAACAAAAGATTTGACCATATCAACTCAAGAAAATCAAAATCTTACATTAAACTCGATCCAAAAGTCCTAATTTTGATAGAAACAAATTTTAATCACCAAATACCAATAGTATCACCTTTAAGGAATGTCAAATCAAAATGTCACAGTTGGATCACAAGTTACAACCAAAATTAAAATTAGAGCAGGAATATCCTAGGGGTGATTCTTTAACTAGATAATACCGAGTCACATTTAGAAATGGTCTAAGCCTACATACTAACAATATAATCTTATTGATATTGACTTTTCAAAGCCATAACAAACAAGGTATAGTCAAATTCTTAAGGAAGTCAAACAGTCAGACGCGTTGAGATAGTCAACCTTGAAACATAAAGAAAATCAGTAGTCCAAACTCCAAAGAGAGTCATCAAGAACATTTGACCCAAAAAAAGTTATCAAGAACATATTCTGCCTATTCATTACATTTTTAAATTAAAAGTGAACAAGAGGATTCGCTGAACTCAATGACGACATGAAACAAAAGATTTGACCATATCAACTCAAGAAAATCAAAATCTTACATTAAACTCGATCCAAAAGTCCTAATTTTGATAGAAACAAATTTTAATCACCAAATACCAATAGTATCACCTTTAAGGAATGTCAAATCAAAATGTCACAGTTGGATCACAAGTTACAACCAAAATTAAAATTAGAGCAGGAATATCCTAGGGGTGATTCTTTAACTAGATAATACCGAGTCACATTTAGAAATGGTCTAAGCCTACATACTAACAATATAATCTTATTGATATTGACTTTTCAAAGCCATAACAAACAAGGTATAGTCAATTTCTAAAGGAAGTCAAACAGTCAGACGCATTGAGATAGTCAACCTTGAAACATAAAGAAAATCAGTAGTCCAAAGAGAGTCATCAAGAACATTTGACCAAAAAAAAGTCATCAAGAACATATTCTGTCTATTCATTACATTTTTAAATTAAAAGTGGACAAGACAAGAGGAGTCGCTGAACTCAACGACGACATGAAACAAAAGATTTGACCATATCAACTCAAGAAAATCAAAATCTTACATTAAACTCGATCCAAAAGTCCTAATTTTGATATGAAACAAATTTTTATCACCAACTACCAATATCATCACCTTTAAGGAATGTCAAATCAAAATGTCGCAATTGGATCACAAGTTACAACCAAAATGGAAATTAGAGCAGGAATATCCTTGGGATGATTCTTTAACTAGATAATACCAAGTCACATTTAGAATTGGTCTAAGCCTACATACTAACAATATAATATTGTTGATAGACTTTTCAAAGATATAACTACAAAAAGAATAATAAATTTCTCAACAAAGTCAAACAGTCAAACGTGTTGTAAAAAGTCAACCCTAAAACATAAAGAAAAGGCAGTAGTCCAAGGATATAGGTGTTAAAGTGCATATTCCATCTATTTACATTTTTATTAGAGGATCTGCTGAACTCAACGACTATATGAAACAAGATATTTGACCATATCAACTAAGGGAAATCCGAATTTTACATCAAACTCGATCAAAAAGTCCTAATTGTTGTTTGGAACCATCCTAACTACCCACTACCAATCTTCACCTTCAAGGAAGATCAAAGCAAAAGAACACAGAGAATATAATCTTATTAATAGACTTTTTAAGGATGATTCTTTAACTAGAAAATACTGAAATACTAATATAGAAATATGGTCTAAAGCTTACACATACTAAGAATATGATCTTATTAATAGACTTTTTAAGGGCATAACAAAACATGGAATAGTCAATTTCTGAAGGAAGTCAATCAGTCAAACGTGTTGAGATAAGTCAACCCTCAAACATAAAGAAATCACTAATCCAATGATAGTCATCAAGTATATAATTCATCTATTATAGTATCTTTTTATATTTAGAGGATTCGCTGAACTCAGCAACAGCGACATGAAACAAAAGGTTTGACCATACCAATTAAGGAAACTATGGATCTTACATCATCCAAAAGTCCTAATTTTGATTTAGAACCATTCTAAGCCCTACCCACTACCAATATCTTCCTTGTTAAAATAAAAAAAAAATGACCAATATCTTCTTCCCCTTCAAGGCATATCAAAGTAAAATGCCACAACTAAGTTACAAGTAACACAACCAAAATAGATTTATAGCAGGAATATGCCCAGGATAATTCTTTAACTAGAAGATATCCTTTCACTGGCCCCACCTTGTGGGTCAAAGGTCTCTATCATAAAGGCCATGGCGGCCCTTCCCCAGCTTAAACAATTAACACTAAAGCTTGGCCCAACACGACTAGTGGAGATAAGATAATAGGAAATGCAAACTTCAAAGCGAAGACCAAAAAGGCAAAGTAGAAACCCTGGAATTACCTGTGTAGTTAAGGGCGCTGTAATTTTCCAACAAGACCATCTCCCCATGGAAATCCACAATCTCCTTCTTAATTCTCAACATCTCCTCGTTCAGGGCCTTGGCCTTTGCAACCCTGTCTTGCAATTCCTGGATGCACCCACAATTATATCAACAAATTGTCAATTTTCTTGAAGAGACATCAAATTGAAAAAAAAAAACAAATTTTATTTCAGTAGACGGCCAACAAAAATGAACCAGATGAAGTAAGTAATTCCACACTTCGATAGGATGTAAATGTTTTAATCCAATTTCAGATTAACCCAAAACGGCATGACTTGAAGATCGCGCATACTAAAGTGCGTTCAGAGTTAGGTTAGGTAGCAAAGACTCATCCATCAGCTCATGTCCCATTAGTGCTACTTTACATCTTTACCTTAAAATTCTATATCAAGAGGTCAATTTAGTAGGGGGATTGAACGGCGCCTCGGATCACTTTTTGACAGTTCGATTCAGGGGAAGGGTCGGTCAATGAGAGAAATAGTAACAACCACCAGATCACGCGATTCACAAGACGGCTAACGGCATAACTATAAGGAAAAGGATCGAATCATACACATGCAAATACACAGCTCCTAATTAATTTCAGTTCCCGGCCATCAAAATGTCAATTGCTTGAAGATCCCCAAACATTTGACCTCATCACAAAACCTCCAATTCCAAATTCGCGGGGATTCCGGCCGATTGATCAATAAGAGATCGATCAAGAGAGAAGGAAAAGGGAGAAATGTCCAAAAAATCACTATACCTTCATCCGGATGATGTATTCCTCCTCCTGCTCGACGAAGAACGAATTGAATTTCTCAAGCTCGTCCTCGAGAAGCCTGATGAAATCGACCTCCTCCCTGGACATCCCGTACTCGGTCACAGCCACCGCGAAGCCGTCGGCGAAACCTCCGGACGAGAGCCTCTGACGCTTAACAGGATGAAGAGCGCCATTGTTGGCGTCCTTGGGCTCGATCAGCTTCAGGCGCTTCTTGAGGTCCTTGTAGGACAAGAACTTGTCTCTCCACTCGGGGAGAGTCTCCTCGATCTGGTTCCTCAGGCTCTTCCCGAACTTCATTGTTGGACGAAAACGAAAATTCTGCCGATCTTGCGTGGCGAAATCGAAAATGGAAAGATTAATTACACAGGAGGAGGGAGAAGCGAAAAGTGGAGGGTACGAACTACGAAGGAGAGATGATATAGTAATAAACGGTTTTGAAAACTAACAGAATATTCGGCATTTTCCTGGCCGAATATCCGTCGTTTTATTTCTCTAGCCAGTATATTTGGGGTTTAATTCTCTTACAGTGAGACCAAGGAAATTTCAATCCAATATATTAACAAAAATTAACCTTTGGTGTTTATCATTTCATTTTATGTCTTATTGGTTTAACAATAAGGCAAATAATGTCTCGTTATACAATTTTAAAAACTGGGAGGGTATTTCGTATAGGAGTGTAAAAACAGTTAAGTGAAATTATTATAAAATTAATAAAGTTCGTCATATGGATTGGGATGAGAAGTCACGGATTAATTGGTAACTAATGTCAAAATTGAATGACATATGTCACATTTAATGTTCCTTATTTGTGTAATATCAAGTGCAACATTTTCTTTCTTTTTTCTCATTGCCACCTCAGTTCAACGGAATGCTTTGCTCCATCAAACGCCTACGTTTGGGGTTCGAATTTCGCGAGAATTCTTTTATTTTTGCACTACGCTCCATGCTTGTTGGTAGTGCAACATTTTCTTTTTAAAATGAAAATGTTGTGCAACATTTGTAATGGAATTCTTTAATTAGAAATAAATTGATGATAATTACTATTAAAATATATGTCAATTTTTCAAAAAAAAAATAGGAAAATAGATGAGATATTTTTCTTATAGGAACTTCATTTTTATTACCTTTGGGTAGGGATTCGGTAGATTGGAAACACAATTACAATAGTAAGTTTTGTACCTAGAGTGAATTTGGAAGCATGACTTGAACATGGCAAAATACATGTCGTCTCAAGTTTAAATATAACACTTCATTAAAAAGATATTTGTCTTTGAATAATTGTCTCAATAGAAAGCTAATCATTTATCACAAACATATAATTTTCTTATCCCAAAGGTTTTTGAAACACTATAAATAAATCTTTTTCTATTAGTTTTTGTCCTAATTTTCATTCACTTTTTTAAGTTGGGATAGGATTTTTTTCCTCCAAAAGAAAAGGGTGATTTTAGTGTGTACTGATGAAAAATCCTACTACATTTTTTTTACAAATTAAACAATTATGAAAAGTTTAAACCGAACCACATAATATATGGGTTAGGCTCATTGCAGAAAATATCTTGGAGCCACTAGTCTTTTTCAATTTCAAAATAAAAATTATTTTATGGCAATTTGAATGATTTATTAATCGCTATATATATAGGATTGAGTTCAAGTAAATAGGTAATTTAGTGAAAAATATTAGGAGAAATAAGGAGCATTGGATGCAGGAAGATAAACGGTACTGATTTGATAGGATTAATAATTTAAAAGAAAAAGAAAATTGTAATTGCGTAATTGACGGGATATGGGGTAGACCTGTCAATTGGGTCGGGTCGGGCGGGTTCGGGTTCGGTCATTTCGGGGGCGGGTTCGGTTTCATATGGGTTACGGGTCAATCGGGTTGGGTTGTAGCGGGTTTTCGATCGGGTCGGGTTGATCAGCGGGTCTAAAATATCCTTTTTTATGATTATTAAAATTGGTTTTTAATTAAATAATAATATTTAATTATAATATATTATTTTCATTTATTTTAATAATAAATATATTATAAATTTCAAAATAAATTTTAAAATTTCTATAAATATACTAAATCGGTCAACCCAACGGGTTTCAGGTTCTATCGAGTTCGGTTGATTTCAGGTTTCGGGTTTAAATTTTCAGGTCTTAACCCTAAAATAATCGGGCGGTTCGGGTGGGGTTGGAGGGTTCAGTCAACTTTTGACAGCTCTAATATGGGGTGTTATATAATTTGGAAAGAGATAAAGATAGTGTTCATTTTAGACGTGGAGAAGTAGTCAGTTTCTAAACTTGCGAAAAGCGATTGATGAACGAGATGATTAAGTCAAACGAAGAAACCGTAAGAATGAATGAATCCACTATTAGGGCTGAAGGAGGAACAATAGACGAGTGTGCAATATCATCTACTATCGGTTTGTTTATCGTTTTTTCATATAATTTGATCAATTTTTGTTGCGACGATCTGCGATTTCAATGTATTGATAGGTTTTATGGTAGTGAGATCTATGATTTTTGTTTGTAGTTTAAGTCTTTAATGATTGTGTTTTATTGATTGTGCTTATCATCTAGTATTGATAGATTTTTACGGCAGTAGGTAAGAACTAGGGTTTTCTAACATAAATACACAATTGTCGTAAACTTTTATGTAGCGTACATTTGCATCTTATTATAAGTTGTTCATCAACTAATATAGAGTTGTTCATTACAATAAAAAAATTGTTCATTAAAAAAATCTTCATACATATAACTAAATTCTTCATGGTTCAATACATTAGGGTTGAGTTATTGTTCAACAATTAATATAGAGTTGTTCAATATAATAAATAAAGTGTACATTAAAAAAAACTTTGTAAGCCTTAGATCTAATTTGTTCTGTGTTCACTATAATGGGGTTGAGTTATTGTTCATCATTTAATATGGAATTTTTCAATATAATAAATAAATTGTTCATTGAAAAAAACATCGTAAATATATCTCATTTGTTCCGTGCTCAATATATTAGGGTTGAGTTATTGTTCATCAATTAATTAATATAGGACTGTTCAATAGAATAAATAAATGGTTCATTAAAAACACTTCGTAAGAAGATCTATTTTTTTTCCTTTTTCATTATATTAGGGCTTTTGTTCATCAATTAATATAGAATTGTTCAAAAAGATAAATAAACTGTACATTAAAAAAATTCAAGATCTATTTTTTTTCCTTTTTCACTATATTAGGGTTTGTTCATCAATTAATATAGAATTGCTCAATAGAATAAATAAATTGCTCATTAAAAACAAACTTCATAAATAGATCTAATTTGTTCATTGTTCACTATATTATAGTTATTGTTCATCAATTAATATAGAGTTGTTCAATAGAATAAAAAAATTGCTCATTGAAAACCTTGGTTCCGATTCTGGCAACAGTAGCGACTAGCGAGCGACGGCAAGGAGAGTTCGGCGACACAACTGCTCTCTATCCATGAAAGTGTTGAATGACTTTTGACGTTTGGTGAACAACTTCGTACAGAATAATAAAAAACCTATCCCGTAATCTACGGTAGTTACCAAAATCACACTTTTTTTATCTTTTTAATTTTAAATAATAAAAGTGAGTAAATCAGTATTGTTTATCTCCCTGCATCTAAACCTAAAGCAATTAAGGGCAGTATTGTCATTATGTTTTTATATCTCACTCGTCATATTTTTAATATTAGCTTTTTTATATTAATTTTGTATTCATAAATATAATGATTTTAAAAAATAATTTTCATTCATAACTATAACAATAATAAAATAGATGGATATTATTAACTATAATGAGTCGGTGTTAGGAACTCACGTTCATTATTACTGGAACAACGTCCTCAGCTTTGATAACGACAAACGCCATAGGAACTAATTAACGCCCATTGTCAAGTATTTCTTAGTTTAACAAGTTGGGCGTCGCTGAGCAAAATACGGAGAAACAAGTTCCAAAGGCATGAGAATTGAGGCAACGAAAGTCCCTATGTCAAGGGAACTCGATCAAGATGCGACCAACCTCATAAGTGAACCAGAGCTCCCAAGGAGTAGGGAACTCAGTGAACCAGAGTTCCCACGAGCAGGGAACTAGTCGAGAAGAACAAGACTCCCTCAAAGTCAAGAGAGTTCCCAATACAAGGGAACTGAGAGCTTCTCAGCGCATTTTTAGGGATCATGTCTCGATCGGACAAAAGAGCTTCTCAGACTTTGGGCACTTCAGACTGTGCAACAGGTTGAAGACGGCCATCCAATGATCGGATATGATTCAAGAGTTGATGAGGTTCGAATTCAAATCAGAGTCACATGTCAACGTTAAGGATCAGACTTGGAGAGCAAGGCAAAAAGGGCATTTAGGACAAATGCCTCAAGTGGATAAGGGTTGCACATCATGCCTATTTAAACCCTTCAACAGTAATCTTGCTCGATACTTATCACAATCTTGAAATTGCCAAACCCAAAGAGTGAGAGCTAAAGAGCATAGTGGTGAAGACCATCGCTTTGGTGAAAAGTCCCCGGTGGCGAGCTAATCTCGACGACGGTGAAGAAAGAAAGAAAGAGTTCCTAGGTCTAGGGGAACTCAGTTGCAGAGACAGAGGTAGGAAGGTTTGAGTTTTTCTTTTGCTTTGATTGTGAGCGTTCACGAGTGTTAGGGTTGAGAGAATACAATAGTGTTTCCTAGGAGAGAGTCCTTGTAGGAACAGAGAAGTTTGTATTCGGCCTTGTAACTTGAAGGGAACTAAGCAATAAAGAAAAGAGAACTCATTCGAAAATACTCCAAGCGAGGTAGAGGTTTACTCACACGATTAGTTGATCGTTGTGGGGTTCCTCTATAAGGAACTGTCTCAATTTGTTTTTATTTACCTGCATGTTTATTTATTCCGCTGCGTGTGGGAATTGTCCAATACAGTTCCTATAACCTTTTCAACTAACCTTCGATCCAACAAACTCCAATGAAGGTGTAGGGTCATTCCTTGAATTTTGAGGCTTTTTGGACTATTTTGAAGGTGTAGAAGAAGCCATGTGGCTGAATTTTGAGTTTGGCCTGGATTTTGCCAAATTGGACTCCTTAGCGGTGGCGAGCACCTTCTATGGCTTGTTGGTGCTTCCTTTCTATTTGGTCCTGGATAATCTCATTGGGATACATAGGTAAGAGAGGAATGTGTTTCCCGTGGTAATTCAACATGTGGATGTTCAAAAATCCAACGTGGATGACGCGTCGGTCGTATTGACAAGGACGTCCAAACAAAAGATGTGTAACATCCATAGCAACGACATCACAAAGAATTGAATCACATTATGGATCAATAGAGAAAGAAATCATACATTGGCGAGTGATCATATCACCCGTAGATGAGAGAGCCATTGTCGACCGTAGACTTGTGGATGCGCGGTGGTTGGCAAATTCAAGTGCTTGACTACTCTTTCATTGACGAGGTTTAAGCAACTACTTCCATCCGCTATGACACTCAAGCTAGCATCCATGAATATACAATAGGTATGGAAGAGATTGTCTCGTTGGTCCGACAAAGGGGCATCCTTGATGGTCAAAGTGTGGCGAGATACTAGGCTAAGCATGGTGCCATTGTTTAAAGAGGGTGCTTGACAACCTAGGGCCTCGTCTTCATCAAATTGTTAAGCTTCTTTAATTGGATCGAGTTGTTCATCTTCTTCATCTAGGGACTAGTATCCCGCTCAGGTGGTGGAGGAGCACTCTTTTTGTATTCGGGCAATGTTTCTTATAATATCCTCGCCCACCTCATTTAAAACCCTCTAGATACTTAGGGGCATGTGCTTTCGTTTAAGCCCTTAAGGCAATGCCATCATTATTGTCAAAGTTGAGAAAGCCATTGACATCCCGACTAGTCATAGGTAACCTATCCACATCTTTATTGTCGATGTAGTTGGTCTTTGTAGCCCTTTCTTTATTCTTTTCAGCTTGGTATAGATTCACTAGGTGAGGAGTTGTGTGGCATACCTTTGACCAGTGACCAATCATGCCACATATGTAGCATATTGATTTGGATTTCTGGAAAGATCTTGATGGACTCATCTGAACCTTTTGCTTCACATCCCCCTTATAGCCATGGTTCTCATGGTGATTATCGTGTCTTTTGTTGTAGCCTTATCCATGAACATGGCCCCATGACCCCCATAGTTACCACAACGTCGTCCACACCCATTATTAAAACATGATTACTACCCATGTTCATTATCGTTTCTACCATGAAACGCTTTGTACATAGCATTTGTTGGGGTTGTTGTTAAGCTAGTAGGCCTCAAGTTGTGGTTTTTCATTAGGAGCTCATTATTCTTTTTAGTAACCAACAATACTTTAAACAAGTTAGAATATCTTTTGAATTTTCTTTCTTTGTACTTTTGTTGCAACAATATTTCATAGTCTCAACTAAGATGTGTTCCATTCATGTGTTGCTTGTGGGAGTAAAACTTAATTTTGATGAGCATATTGCTCATTCAGGCTCTCTTACAATTCTCTTGGATCCTCCACAAATAAGTACTCACTTTTAAGACTTTAATGAATATGGTGTTGGAGGAATACAATGGCTTTTGCCTTTTCTTGTGGGGCTGCATTATTGTTAGCCACAATTGTTTCCTCAAGGCCATTTGCCTTAGGTGAGTCAAGGAATCAACCCTTCATTCGAGGTATTTTTTGCCCGACAAATTAAGGATGTCAAACTCCCTTTTAGTGATGCTTGTCATTTAGTTACTACACATAAAGATATGCAAAACAAAGGTTAACATAATCAATATTATACGAGTCATGTATGGGACGATTGAAGAACATGTCATATCAATCAATATAGGCATACATGTAGATGATATATTCAAAATGCATTGAATAAAGATAGATGATCTGAGTCAAAGAAGTAGTCAATCAATATATAGGCATAGACAATATCGTAAGACAAAAGTAAAAGATCATACGGAAATGAAAGAAAATATTTAGTGGGAATTTTGAAATCCTTAGAGTCCTTAGAGTCTGAAAAGCTTGTAGGGTTTGTAAAGTCCTTAAAATGTTTGGTTCCCTTTCATCCCTTTTTTCTTTCACTTTTTCACTTTCGATTTTATCTCCTCCTCCACTTCTCCATATTTGATCTCCTCTACCAATTTTTTCTTCCAACATTGTCTATGGCCGATGAAAAGATTATGCTTCATCTTAGGGCTGGTAATAGGAGATTTATGATTGAGCTTTTCATTTACCTTGTTCTTATTGTGATTACCAACATCATACTCATAAAACAGACAACAAACAAACCGACCAGCTGAAACAAAACCGACCAGCTGAAACAAAACCAACAGAAACAAACACATCAACAAGAGCCCTAAAACAGACAACAAACACACTCCAACAAGCACAGGAGCCCACAAAGAAGCTGACATAGCAGCATTGAACATCAACAGACCAAACAAACCAACCAAACCAGAATCCAAAACCAACCCAACCAACCCAGAAAGCAAAAACAAAAGCACCAAACCAGATTTCAAAAGGAACCCAAATAGCTAGCGGGGGAGGACTAATCATTCTTCATTTTTTGCCTTCCCTTACCTCTAGATTTGCGCGGTTTCTTAGGAGCAACAGGTTCAACAGCTTTAATGATGGCCTCATTATCCTTCCTTTTTGAAGATTCAAAATTACTATCACCACTTGATTTTAAATCAATAACATCCATTTGAATACTCAAGCGAGAGTTAGTTGAGTCAGACCCCCTCTCGAAACCAATCAATCCCATAAAAGGGTGCAATGGATCAGCCTTAGGAGGAATTGGAATTCCCATGGGCAATCCACCAGACACCAAGGGAGAGGCACCAAGGTGAGGAGTAATCATCATAGTCTCATTGTTGGGCACATTAAGGAAGATAACACATAAGCCAATTGTTCCCTAGCATGCATCATCAAGGCAGGATCAGCAAGAAGAACCAGGTCTAAATTGGAGAGCATCTCAAGGGTCATTATAGGGTTGAGACAGAGGAAGAGTACAAATAGGGGCCAAAGCAGTAGTACCAATAGGAATATTGGGCACATTCTGCATGGGCACCCCTTTACCCTTCATATTAGCTGCATTTAAAGGACCAACAACATTGGAACGAATAAAAGTAGGGCCAGCAACAACCTTTGCACTCATTTTTTTGGATCCAAATTTCCCAGAAGCTTGCTTCTGGTTTGCTGCACAAGGGCATCATCAGCAGGGTTATCGTCAACAACAATTTTAAGCCTTCTCGGCTGAATATTATTCAAGGGGCGGTTATCAAAAGAGTGAGAAGCATCCCCAACACCCACCCAGGGAGAAATTTTCATACCATACTTTCAAGATTAAAGCTTTCAAGATTAAAGGGGGGTTATCATTAGCAAGGATCTTGAAACAACTTTTGAGAGGAGAGGTGACATCAATATTGACACATACTCTACAAAACTTCATCTTATTTTTGGAGTTAGAAGCCTCATCTACCCGAATAAAATGACCAATATTATTGTCTCTCATGATAAGCTTAAGGGGAGAAGCATTGAAAAGATAGTAAGGAAGGAAGGGAATCCTCATCCAAGTGTCATCTCTAGAGATGTCATCATAAATAGGGTTGAAGTCAAGATAGAAAGGTGAAAGAGCAACAGGCTTGTCTTGGACATGATAAAGCCTATGAAGCCAAACCAAATCCCTAGCCTCTCGGTTTGAGAACATAAAAAGGATCCAGAAGTTATCAAACTCTTGAAATAAAACCTCTCCCTTAGCATATTCTTTACATGCCTTATTCATCTTCCCATTATTTGCGAGGGTTGTGGAAACAGGTTCCTCAACCATCTTGAGAAGGAGGGTGAAGTGGAGAAGCTCATGCAAGTATTTTTGAACAGATGAAATAGCTATAAGATTTGGGATAGGGATATTTGTAGGAAGCATATTTGGCATAAGAAGCTCAGAAGAAGGAACAAAAGTTACTTCCTCATTTTGGACAACATTATAAGGAGTAGGATTGGCAGAAAAGGGGACCTCACTTTTAGAAGAAACAAGGATCGGACAAGAACTAGAAAGAGGAATAGGGACATTAAGAGATTCAGCAAGAGACACTGGTGTAGGCACACCAGTAATAAGAGCAACAGACCCCACCTCCATCTCCATAGAAGAAACCAAGGAGTGGTCCATAACAGGGAAGTTGATTAGGGAATCCTCATAGGACATGGCACCAGAATTAAGACTTGTCATTTTAGAAGAGAGAATAGCTTACAAAACAATTATGGGATGAAGATAAGTAACCTGAGCAAAGTGAAGTATTAATAGAGGATCAGAAGAGAGATCTGGATGAAAATAAAGATCGGAACCCGTGTCCATAAAATTTGCATACAAAAAAATAAAGTTGAAAGAAGTGTTGGTAATTAAGAAGTCAACTTTAAAAAGAAGAATGGAGGCAGAGAGAAGTATGGGATTAATATATAATAAGAGTGAAGAAGTAAAAAAGAAAATATAAGTAGAAGTGCTCTTAATTAAAACCTGCAGAGGAGAAATGATACATAGAGAAATGGATTCACATTTAGCTTAGAGATAATAATAGACAGATAATAATGCGTAGAGTAAGACAGCAGCCGTAAAATTGTAATTTGCACATGTCAGGATAAGTGGCAATGTGATGATTATTTTTTAGAGAATCATTGTTCATATAAGGGAGAATGCTAGCCGCCATGCAAATTTTAATTTGATCACAAAAGGAGAATTCACAAAAGACATTTTTTCCCAAACTTGGGAAGAAATCCAAATACAAGCAAAAACACAAACCAAACTGAACCCTAAACCACCCTCCCACAGAAGAAAGAGGAGGTGGTTTAACTTGTAAAAGGAAAGTCTGAAGAAGGTGCCCACTATTTAAATTTAGATAAAAAAATTAACAAAGATAAAATAGGAGGAGAGAGAAGGATTATGTGATGTGAACCTCGTTGAGGATTCACGAGCGGATCTTGACGTGGACGCGTCTTAGGTCTCTTCACCAATCGAACCGATAGATTTGAGGCCGAAGCCTAGACTAGATTTGAGTGAGAAGTGAAAGGATTGAGAAGGGGGCCTAGTTTGACGTAGGCCAGGAGAATATGGGGTCGGGAAAAGAATATTGGTTGACGCCTTAGTAATAACTTCTGGAGTAAACTCGACAGCAATTCGGTATATCAATCAAAGCGTGCGGAAAACAATGAGAGTAGGCTCCTATTTATAGAGGAGCTCTTAGAAACTCTAAGGAGGCATGGGCCAAACTAGGGTTGCTCATGCAAGCGGCCCAACGTTTAGGCCCAAGCCCATAAATGACCAATAATTAATACTAAGACATAAATAGTAATGTTCGGAAATGAAATAGTACTAAATATGGTAAAAATAGATAGTGGTCGCGGTGGCCTAGTCGTAAGTGTCGTGACAAGGCGTCGGCGCGCCAGGTCAAAGGCAAGACCTCAATTCCACCGGGCGCGGACATGGTACCAATCAGGGATGGCTCGGTACCGAGGGTGTCTGGCACGGTACCGAGGACACCGTGGTGCGAGGTGTCGTGCTGGAGTTGTGGCGCGTCTCCGATGATGGTGAAGCACTTGAAGAGGGGCGCGCCGGTGGATGCGACGTGGCTTGCGTAGGCACGTGCGACGAGGGATGTCGTGGATCGAGCGATGGCGCGGGTCTGGGCTCGAGTGATGGGTCCGTCGGAGCGCATGAACAAATCTTCCTCTTCTTGGATCGCCGTCAATGATGGGCTCACATCATTATGGCATACCTGATAACAATATCTTGAATGACAAATTTTTAGAATAAGAGTTTGAATTTGATCACAAGGAACTTGTTCATCATTAAATTGTATAGACATCCCAAACTGTGGAGTATGCAACACCTCAACTATATGTGAATCAGAAGAAGAAAACACATAAAGGAGCACTTGCAAAATACCAACAATCCAGGAGACTTTGAAATGGTTCATAACATTCTCTAGGTCATTGGCAAGGTTCAAGAGGAACAAATCCTTTACCTCAACAAGAAGATCACACAAGAAAAAGCATTGGTGAGAACTCACATGAATACCTCCATGCTTCACACTGAAACAATGAAGGCCATACCAGCAAATCCATCCACCAAAGGACGTCTAAGCTGAATACCTAGAAGAGGAAACACACAAACAAATAAACACCTAGCAAGCCATAAAAAATAATGAAGGGAATAGCAAAGGGGAGAGAGAAAATAGAAGATCTCCAATAAGCTTTTAAGAGATTAAAATGGCAATGCCTCAACATAGACCTAATACCAAAACCAAGCACCCCGGCAAGAGCACAAGGCCGGAGATCAGCACCCACACTACAACAGAGATCCAGAAAATTCAAAGCCCATAGATCAGTAACAAAAGGAGCAAAGGAATGATCACTAGAACTACAAGAATCATTTAAAAGGACACACATTGACAAGCCATTGTCAAGTTTATCAGAACAAAGCACATACCTAAAACAGCCACAAGAGCCAAAGAGCATAAATATTTCAAACTTTGGTCAACCACCAATTTCAAACGAAGAGTCATGGAAAGTTTCACAAGATTCAATCCTATCCAAGTGAAGTTCCAACAACCACTATCAATAATTAAAGGAATATCGCCAAATATGAGCATAGCAATTAGACATACTCTGAAAATCCCAAAGGAAATAGAGAAGCCGAAAATCACCACACCACAAAGAGGGCACAATCCACAATAACCACATAATAGTCAGAACACTACTATAGGAGAAGGAGCACCCAAACCAAAGAGCAAAGAACTTGCAAAACCCAACAAGGCCACGAATCGCAACAGAACTCACCATAAAGGAAAGGAGGAGCAAAGAAGGAAAAAAGTTCAAAGGAATACTTACCTAGAGCGATTTGGCAAGAAGCCAACCAACGAGCACAACCAAGGAGAAGAAATCAAGAGGCGCCACCAAATCGAGAAGCCCAAATAAAGGGCATCCCAAATCCACACCCACCATTTCACAAACAAGGATCCCAACTTGGCAACTCAAAAGGCACACCGAAGAATACCAGCCAAGACGCCCTGTAAAGAGCAAGATCAAGTTGAACAGGATAAAAGAAAGGTTAGGGGAGCCATCCAACAGGCTAGGGCGCAAGGGACCTCTCCAGAACACGACCAAGCAAGATAAGAGAAAAATTTCACAGCGGAACTCCCAAGGAGATCCGCACAAATCAAACCAAGGAGAAAGAATCAATTGGCAATCCTCATCGAAAAAAGGGGAGATCAAAGGAGGAGCAAAAGAGAGAGAGGCGAATTTACAGAGGAGGAGACGAAAAGCTAAGAGAGAACACGGGGCGAAACCCTAGTAGAAAGAACAGAGCGAAAACGAGCACATCATCTCTGTAGAGTTTTTTGATTCACTTTTTCATTCTTTGATTCTGACAAGAGAGATAATAATTATGTTTATGGAGAGTTGTTGTCTTTTTTCGATGGATTTGTTGTGTAAAAATTTTTCGTTATATTCTACTTGACAATGAAAAGAAATTTTAATTTAAAAATAATTTTTTGTTGCATAAATTGCAATTATGTAAATTTCTCCTTATTCCAATACCATAAGGAAAAAGTTGTATAGTGATTTATTATGAGTAGTATTATGTTGCTAACTGACATTTAACGTTATAAGAAGTAACATTAAATTCATATAATATGCATGCATCTTGAATTCTTGTTACGAAATTTGGTTTGGAATTAAAATGTTTTATTTTGGTAAGACGAATTAAAATTTTAAACGTAATGAAACTCATACTCCCTTGGTTAAGGTAAATTTTTCGTTTTAGAATTTGTCCTAAAAATTAAGAAAATCACTTGATTTGACTCAAATATCCTCAAACTTGTTAAGATCTTTTACATTATTTCGTAGATTTATGTAAATATTTTTAATTAATAGGGATATTATTGGAAAAATGGGTTAAAATAAGTCAAATGACAATTTTATATCGACCAATAAAATAAAGTTAGAATGACAAGTTTATCTTAACGGGGGAGTAGGTGTTAACGAAAAGAGAACTCAACTTTATTATAAAAACGATCATTTTTCTGAATATCTTTTATTTACAATTTTTGTTCTAATATCAAGCACGTAAACATGAGTAAGGTTTGCTCTAGCACACCAAAAAATTAATACAAAATAAAAAAAAATAGTGAAATTCATTTTATTTGAAAATTACACAGTTGATTTTTTATATATAAGGTAAATTTATTATTTTAAAATTTTTAATTTTGGTTTGTATAAAGTAAATTTGGCCTATTAAAAAATATATAAGATAAATTTAGTCTATTAAATTTTTTTTAAGTCTGATTCCGTCCATATTTAATAATGCACATGTTTATAAAGTTTATACTCTGTATAAAGTAATCTGATCATACTTGTTGAAAGTGAGACATGGCCTGATATGCTAGGAATATTCAAATAAGATGAGAGTGAACTTTTTCTTTATCCTACATGATTCTTGTTATGCTGATGTAATGATTAAAAAACTAAAAAAAAATACTCGTATTTGATTAGTCGAAATTATAAATCGATCATGACGTTGAAAACCAAAATCAAATACGATGATTTTGTACGTGGACAATTAATAAAATGTCATGACAAAAGACTTCCCTAAAAAGGGTATACCGTAAGGAATCTTGATAGGTACCCGTATAGCACAATTCCTTTTAGTAATAGTAGATTAGTAGGGCACATTTCAATTGCCTCAATTGCTACCTTTCAATTAAAGTCATTACCAAATACCTTTAAAATTAGAGTCTTTGGCACGAGACTAGGGACACATTTTGTGAAACTTGTTTGGTTAATAAACATTTTTTGCGGTTAATTAAAAATAATGTTAGCTAAAAAAATAAATATTTCAAACAACAAATTCTAATACAACACAGTGTGGTCGGCAAATTTAATTATTACTCCGTAAATTCAGAAAGAAAAATATAAAAAAATAAATGGCTTCCGCGTTACGGCGCGAAATGGGCTTGTTCTCACGTCCTTCCTTTTTATGAAATTCCAATTGTGCCCCCCGAACTCCGAATATGCTACGGCATATTCCTGGATCCAGTTCACAACTTCACACACTACAACTACTACTACTACATCATCACCTATTTTGCACGAACAATTCTAGCAATTTTTTCCATTAAAAAAAGCTAGCAATTTTATTTTTATTTTTTAGTACTTGTTCTGTCTCTTGAATTTGTCATCACAATAGAAAGAGAGAGAGATTTAGCTGATCGAATCATCTTTTTATGTGCGTCAAGGTAACATCAATTTGATGAGTAACTCAATTTTCAATGATTTAATTTAATCCATTTAATAAATACATCTCCATTTCCAAAAGAAAATATAGAAACTTTGTTTGTTCAAATTTGTGATCAAATTGAATTTTAATTTAAGAGACTTTGTGTAATAGTCACTTTGGAGTCTATTGATCTATTTAACTAGCTTGTTATATGAGCCTATTTAAATAAACAAAAAATAAAAAATGTACAAATGTAAATTTATATGTGGGGACCATTATATTCACCCACACAAGCATATTATGCACATAAATTTTTATTTTGGTGGCTAAGATTCCTAATTTAATAATAAGTTAGTCATTAAAAGTGACTAATTAGTCAGGGTTTTGAAGTGTGATGTTCAAAATCAAAAACGTTAATTCTTCGTATCGTAGGCGGATCAGAAAATTGATTCAATTTATAGATGTCTATACCTGTTTATTCTTGGACGAGAAATGTACTTTGACCAAATATTATAATTTTATAAGTTTGAAATATGGATTTGGTGTTGCAACATTAAAACATAAAATGAAAAAAGAGGTGCTAAAGTCACGTATGTTGAATAAGTTGAACAAGTATAATGCCTTGGTAGAAAAAGAATATGCCAAATGCTCACTGCTCACACCAACGAATTAAGAAGGATATGCCAATTGGGATGGATATACGGCATATGCCAACATGATATTAATTTTTAAACAAAAAAAAATCATATAAGCATATAATTAATTCAAAATGATATAAACGACGTAATGCTATGGAATTTTTTTTTAAAAAAAAGTTCATTTCTGTAGCTTTCAGTCAACTTTATTTTTCTGAATTTACGATTTTGACCTGGAAGGTCCGGATCTCTGCTCTTACAATATTCCCGGATCCAAGCCTCAAACCCGACACTCTAATTTTGCACGAGCTACTATGTTTTCCTTTCCTTTAATACTTGTTCTTGTCATTTTTCAAAAAAAAAAAAATAAATAGAAATTTGATTATGAAATGAATTCAAGATTGAAATATGGTGTAACTTAATGAATATATATACAACAATTACTATATCCCAAGTCTAACGATTGAGTGTGTTAGAATAAAGAAATTAATCTTGAAGGATTGGTGAATTGGACGGTGAAAATAAATAAAATAACTTAAAGAAAAATATTTTCCAATCAAATCTGCTAACCTTATTAAAATGATCGAATTTATAAACACGGATTTTGGTTTATAGGTATACACAACTCCTAGGGATGAACCTCTATACCTAAGCTTCGAATGACTCTTCCTCACTCTGCTTAGCAAACTCAACCGCACAAACTCGACTAGCACACAACTTCTTCCTTAAAACCCTAATCGCAATTAGCTCCTAGAGTTCTCTTCTATGTAAAAACCATTTAAAATTTCCTAGACTTATACCATATAGATATTCATGCCTAGAATAAATTCTATCTATAAATATAAGATATGATATAATTATATAGATTTTTATCTATCTAGTAGACTATTCATAAATTAAAAATCTATCTTAAACTCCTATGCTTGGCTGCCAATCTATCTTTACTTGTGTTCCAAGATAACCAAACCAACCACCTCTTGACAACTCAGAAGCCACACGCGCATCTCCCTCGTTGTCGCCGTCTATTATAGCAATCTCGCGCCTTCGCATTGTTACCCTAGGACCAACGAACTTAGAAATAGCTTTACTTTGTTTCTTCCGTTCCTTCAGGCTTGGTGATTATTCTTTGCATTCCTCTCCTTAAGTTAAGCACCTAAAATACCTTCAAATGCAAACCGTAAAATCCACGAGGTTTTTCATCATCAAAATCTAAAGGAACAATCAGTTACCCAACAATTTCACTCTTTTTGATGATGACAAAACATATATAAAAAGTGTAGAAAGAATGCAAGATAAATACAAGTTCTAGAAACTCCCCCTTAGTAGGATACGCATTCCTTACTTACCATTGTGAGCAAAGATTCCCCCTTAACCACATAATCATACATCTATACCATGAACTAATCACATCTCTACAATTTTCCAAACTTCATCCTTTTGGCATCATCGAAAAATTAATCAAAATTGAAAAAAAAAACCACACAAGCAACACTCAGTCATGCAAAATATACTTAGTTCATTTGTCATAGAAAATGATTACATTGATACTAGAGAAATAGAGGAAATTAAACCAAAGAGACATCAAAGCAAAAACGTAAAAATTGAGGGAAAAAAAATTGTAGGGGTATAGGAACAAGGAGGGGTTCCACTCAAACTCAGGACTGAGATCCCTCAGCCTCGTCTTTGTCTTTCTCTTGTAACTGATCCTTCTGGAGCAGATGATCATCTAGTGCTTCCAAAGTCTTCTAAATAGACCGCAACTCCTTTAGAATAATGGCATTTGTTCCCTTACCCTTAATTGGTGGTGAGACATCGGGTTTCCTCTTAGCAATGGCTTTTTTGGATTTGAGTTTCCTTGATACCCATCTTCTTCAAATTATGGACTTCAATTGAAAATCAAAATCTTTGTTCTTCCCCTAGATTATAAAGTCCACAATTCTCCAAAATCTTCTTCACCAATCCCACATAAGGCAAAAAATGATTCTTACCTGAACATTTCTCCATGTGAAGCAACACCAGCTGGAGAGCTCTATCTTTTCTTTCCACATGAACATGTCCAACAAGACCATGTCAGACACGGTGATATTGGCCCTCTTCTCTTGCCTTGGCACCACCACCTTCATAAAAATTGATGTGAAACCCTTGTCACAAACAATAACTCTGAAAATGTAAACTATGGCAACTTAGATCCAACCAACCTCTTCACAGATCCTTCCTTATCACTTGGCCACACACTTAGTTGTGGCAAAGAATCATGTCCTCTAATGGGAACATCAAGCAGTAAAGTGACCTCGTCATTGGAGAAGGAAAGTTGCTTTTCCACCTTATCCATTTCCACCATCACATTCATAGAGTGGATGAGAGTGAAAGAATTATAAAAACTACAAACAAGCTCAAAATCAACGATCACCTTGTTGACGCTAAGCTTTTCCCAACATTGATGACAAAGAATTTCCCAGAATTCTTCTAAGTCATTCTCCTTTAACACCTTCTCCTCAATGATCACTGAAGAATTCAGATTTCTTAATCATGTTCCCTTGGAAGTAGTAGGGGCAGGAGTTTTCTTGACTTCTACAACCTTCTTGGAGGAAGATTGTAGTTTTCCCTTGATCCTAGAGTCCGTTGAGATCATCTTCATCTTATTTGCCTTCGGAGTATGAGGTGTAAGCTCCAAATCCCATGACAAACTTCAAAGCCCATGAAAAACATGCAATAAACAACCCCCAGGGTTAAGGCCTAACCGCCAGAGGCACATTTCCCTAAAAACTCCCCGACCGGTGCTAGGACATCGCGTTCCGCTCCTAAGTTGGTGTTGAACCTCGAAATAAAGAGGAGATGAGTAGAGCATGTGCTATCAAGAGGAGAGGTAATCTTCTCTTCCTTTTTTTACCCATTTTTTTATTAAAAATGAGAATCCTCGATGTAGATTGAAAGAGAGAATCCTCTCTTGGGAGAGGAATGGGGTGAATTCCTCTATTGGCAGAGGAATATGCACATTGGCTTATGTGCATTCCTCTCCATATTCACCCAATCAAAATTTGACATGTGTCTCTTATCTATCAACTACATTCATTTATTTTCATTACAATTTAGCATTAACAAATTAAAAATAAAAATATTTTAAAGATGATATTTTAAAAAATAAAAAAGAAAAAAATAGTTCTTGCAATTTTTTGTCTATAAACTGAACCTAATATTGTATACATTTTTCATCTATCAACTACATTCATTTATTTTCATTACAATTAAACATTAACAAATTACAAACAAAAATATTAAAAGTTGATATTTAAAAAATTTTAAAAAAAAGAAAAAAAATCTTACAACTTTTTTTTGTCTATAAAGTGAACCTAATATTGCATACCTTTTTCATCTATCAACTACAATCATTTATTTTCATTACAATTAAGCATTAATAAATTACAAACAATAATATTAAAAATATGACATTTTAAAAAAAAAAGTTCCTATAACTTTTCTTTTGTCTATAAATCGAAACTAATATTGCACATTTTTCGGATGGTGATTAAATTTTTTATGACAATAATGTTGTTATTTATGCTTAATATTTTCATTTTACATCTTATTTTATGTTGTTGTTTGTATTATCTTAATTTTAATCAAGATTTAATTATTAGTAGTAATCAATTTATATTGTCATAAGTAATATATATTTTGTATTGAATGTTAAATTAATTTATTAATTAATTAAAATCATAAGGAGTGAATAAATCATAAATTGATAATATGAATATGTGGTAAGATATATGTATAAAAAATTGGAAGAGAGGAGAAGAAATGATTCTCATTGTTGTGGGTAGATATAGAGAAAGAGGAAGAGGAAAAAGTGAGGTAAAATATAGGGTAGGTGAGGTCTCAAAAAAAGGTAAGGAGAGAGAAAGTGAAGAGAGGATTACCTCTCCTCTTGATAGCACATGCTCTAAACGCGCATTTATTCCTTGTGATTCTTGAGAGCGAACTATACGCCATGGGGTTGTGATGGTGCACGAATTTAACAACGCGCAAACGAACAAAATAAGTCGAGATAAGGCCAGTAAAGGGAAGTTCAAGGTCGGTCCCATAGGTAGACCTGGGGGATGTATCCCAAAAGTTTTCTTACACCCATCTGAAAAACCTAAAGGGTAAACTTCGTGCACTTGCCATTGAAATGGAAAGTGGCCAACATCATAATCCAAGGCAAGAGGGTTTGTAAGGCCAAACATCGCGCACTTCCCACTGAGATTGAAAGTGACCAACATCACAATCCAAGGCAAGAGGGTTTGGCAAGGCCAAACATCGCACACTTACCACTAAGATGGAAAGTGGCCAACGATACAATCCAAGGCGAGGAGGTTGGCAAGGCCGAACACCACGCACATTCAAAGCTGGCATGACCACCCTGCATAGCCAATCAAAGGCCACCTCTCTCCCAACTAATCAAAGACCACCTCTCTCTCGACCAATCAAATGGTAACAATTCGCTCGTCCCACATCGAATAAACGCGAAAACCTCACTTCCCAAATGTCTACAAATAGGGGAAGAACTCGAATGTTACAAGGGTTGAAAAACACCACTAACTCAAGACCTATCCTTCTTGCAGAGATCGACATGTTGAAACAATCATAAAGATCGTACTATATTCAAGGGAAGGTCAATAAAAAAATCTCAAGTCATTAAGAAGCAACTCGCACGCATCATTCAAAAGATCGCAAACAATCCGATAGTTACAATCTCAAGCTGTAATAGAAAGATCTTAAATAATTCGATAGCTATAATCTCAAGTCTCAACCTATAATAGAAAGATCTCGAATAATCCAGTAGTTATAACCCTGTTGTAATAGAAATATCTCGAATAATCATGTAGCAGTAATCTCGAATGTAAGAGAAAGACCCCAAACAAATTCAGTATTGTAATCCCGATCTACGGTTATCATAAAAGTGAGGGTCTATTTGGTCCATTTTAATAATCTCGTGCCTCGATCTTAGCGCTAATTTATTTCGGGTTTCAACAGTATTCTTTTAGGGTTGCTTTCAATTGTTCTTAGCTCACTTTTCATATTTTGTTGGCTTTTGATCATTTATTAAGCTTATCTCTTATTTTTTGTAAGTTCTTTGTGTATAATATTTGAAAGAAAATCTTAATTGTCATTTGTCAAAGAAGATTAGTCATGTAAGGAGATAAGAGTTGCTCCTAGGAGATTGGGTTGATTCGGTCGGACTTCATGTGCGAGTTGGCTCGTTTCCAAAGTTGGATCATCTCCCACGTTTTTTTTTTGTGAATTCAATGTTGTTGCAGACTTCATCGCCAACTTTTTTTATTCAGATTGTAATTAATTTTGGCCTTTGGGACTTTATCCGTAACGATGCTCTATTGATAAACTTTGTTTGTCAATAACTATTCATCGCCAATCTCTTTAGTGTGGGCTCTCTAATCTCTTTTCTTATAAAAGGATCAAGGTTCGTTCGTTAGATTTGAAATGCGTTTGTGTAGTTGAAATGAAAAAAAAATCAACTACATGGGTGTTCGGGTGAAGTAGTTGAAATGAATTTATACTAGTTGATGCTAGTTGAAATTTTGGGAAAAAAAATAAGGTGAGGGGAAGAACCTTATCGAGTTGAAATGAGTTTATCTAAACTAGTTGAAATTTAATTAAACCTTTTTACTCACTTTTTCAACTCTCATAAACTACTATTTTTCCGAACACTATATAACTTATATATAAATAAACAATCACGCTCAGGTGGGTGTATTTCATTGGGTGAAAAATGTGCAGTTTTCAATCGTTAGATTACTTGTATGGACGGTCATGATTAAAACAAAAGAATTTAACAAAAAAATATAAAAAATAGGCATTGGTCAGTTTTGATGGCATGGAGTGTAATTATGGTAAAATTTGTTTGACCAGACAAAAGTACCCCTCACTCAAAATAAAATACAACCCTCGCACTCCTCACCATCTTCAATCTTCTTCTTTCAGCGAAACGTTGCAAACCACGATCTCCTCACCATCTCCAAACTTGCGGGGGAAATCTACCAAGAACTTGATAGATCTCTTGCACTCTAACTCAATCAAAAGTGTCGATTTCAATTCATCAAATCCATGAAGAAGGATATAAAGAAAGGTATGCATGAATTAGATTTATCTAGGGTTTGTTTTTTGGACACTAAATTTACTTGCAGTCTACAAATTCTTCTAGTTTATGATAGCAAGTTTGTTTAATTTTATAGGTTAAAGCTCTAAATTGCAAAGAAACAACTCAGCCATGTAATTTTTTTTACTAAAACCAATTACCCCCAAAATTACCAATTTTTAGCCCTTTGTTGGTAAGTAGAAGAAGTATTCACTGATTTTCACCTGTATTAGTCAGTGAATAGAAGATTTATAGTTCATTGTTGAAGTTGTCTATTAAGTCATCTTAGGAGAAATCTCAATGTAAGTCTCTATAGATCTTGTTATATTAGTGAATGAAAAATGTGTATTTGACACTTGACAAATTATATATTGGGTACCCTATTAGCTCAAATAGTAGAGCAATGTGCGTGTGCACATAGATGTGGGTTCAAATCCTACATAGGATGAAGATGACTCTGCAGGTTGCCTTCTATTTCAATTAGTCATGGACACGGGCCGAGCTGGGCCGGGCCAGGCCGGACCACCATCGGGATGGGCCGGAGAAGTTGGGCCCGGGACCAGCCCGGTATTGTACCGGGCTGGAGTGGGCCGGGTCGGGCTGATATATATAGGCCCGATCCTTTTATTTTTATTTTTTTTATACATTAAATCTTCGGGCTGGCCCGGGCCCGACCGGGCTAGGCCACAATTCCCCAACCTGGGCCCGGCCCATGGCCCGGCCGGGTTGGGCCCGTCTGGCCCGCGGGCTTGCCGGGCCGGGCCATTTTGGCCCACAATTGCGGGCCGGACCGGGATGGGCCGACCCGCACTAATAGCCATCACTAATTTCAATGGACAAAAGACCAAAATACCCCTCCGTTTAAAAATAACTTAAAAACATGTATTAATCATGGCCGTAGATGTATAATGATCAAACGGATATGATTTGCTCGCATACTCTACTGTAACATGTTATTCCAACTGATCGTGATTCTAAATAAACATCTCATTTCAACTACTAATTTCAACACATAATTTCAGCATCAACTATATTAGAACCAACTACATCAGCATCAACTTCGTTCGACAACACTTATTTGGTTGCTTATAAGTAGGCATGGACACGGGCCGGGCCGCCACCGGGCCGGGCCGAGAAAAATGGAACCGGGCCCGCACAGGGGGTATCCGGGCTGGGAACGGGCCGGGCTGCGGGCCGGGCCGGGCCCAAAGTTTGTGGCCCACACGGGTTGGGTTGGGCTGGGGGCGGACCGGGCCGGGCTGGGGGGGGCTGGGTTGGGCCGGGCCGGGCCGGGCTGGGGCCGGGCCGGGCCGGGCTGGGGCCGGGCTGGGCCGGGCTGGGCCGGGCCGGATACATGTGGGCTGGCGGGCCGATTTGGGCCAGGCGGGCCGGGTTGTATTTGTGGTAGATTTTTAGGTATTTGTGCCTTTTGTGGTCCTTTGATTGAATCAAAACTAGCTTAGTTAAATGATCAAGTTAGAAGACATTAATGCCGACATGCCCTTGCCTCTTCTAACTTATGAAAGTATAATTTTTTTTAAAAAAAGATAGAACAAAGGCGGAGTATTTTAAAATGTATAAATTAAACGAATCTATTAAATTGTACATAATGTGCTAAAAAACAAAAAAAAAGGGAATAAGGGAGCGGGCTTGTTCGAAATTATTAAAACTTTGATAAATAATTATCAAAATTAGAATAATTAAGATGCCTACGTATCTCGAAAGAATCAAAGCCCACGTAGTTCTTTACTTACCTTAACTTACCTTGTTGTTGTTGCTCATTCGTCAAAGTCTTCGGGGGTTTCTTCGTCAATTGCATCATTCCCACCACTTCCGGCGTTAGAAGAGTTGTCAGTGGTCATCCCTTCGACATCGTCCTCGGTCTCGAATTTTATTGCACTCATTTCGTACTCTTCTTGCGTCCTTTCCTCGGCACGATCCCAATCCTTCTTGCATATCAATGTCTTGACGGTTTGTGGATCAAGTCGGCATCTTTTTTCCGAAATTACTCTTCGACCTGCGCTAAAAATAGACTCGGACGCAATGGTAGACGCAGGTATAGCTAATACATCCTTAGCTATGTTAGCAAGTACAGGATATTGGTCGCAATGGTTTCTCCACCACTGAAGAACATCACATCCGTCGGGGAATTGATGTTCAGTGGTCAAGAAATCCATAATAATAGATCTTGTAGGTGCAATAGAACCAGAACTAGATGATGTTCGGGGTTTTTTAAAAATTAAAGATGCAATTTTGCTAGTAGTAGAAGTAGAAGATGAAGAGGGTCGATTAGTAGATGTAGGTGGAATATTTAGTTTTTCTGCATATTTTTCATATAACTTAATTAATGTTGCAATGGCGAAATCAATATCAGCATACCAATTATAATCATTTTTTGAAAGGCCCAAAGTGTCATAATAAAAATCTAACATATTTTCTAAACCTTGCTTCTTCATAGTAGGATCTAATAATGCAGCAATACAATATATAACAGGAAACTTGTTAAAATAAGATAACCATTTTGTTCGCATGTTTTCAATTATGTTACCTAATGATGGTTGCTTTACTTGCATTTCTTGCATGGCATATGTAATATTGCAACATTGAAAAATAACTAAATGGACGTTAGGCGTATAAACTTGTGAAAAAACCAGTGTTGCATCCTTAAAAGTTTTTAGAAGCTCACATATTTGTGTCGCGATCCCCCATTGCTCCTCGGAAATAAATCCGGGAGTACCATTCGGACCTCTATACTGCTCAGCATACAAAGTGGTTATAACATTTTTATAAGTACAAGCAGGTTGTAACATATCAAAAGTGGAGTTCCAACGAGTTGGTGTATCCATACTCCATTTCCTAGGAAATAATCCTTGTTCTTGACACAAGATCTTATAGCGACGTTTTGCGGTACCGGTGAACCTAAGCCATCTAATGCACTCTCTAATCGGTCCAATCAAATCATGAAGATCTTTGCATGCTTCTTGAACAGATAAGTTAACAATATGCGCAGCACATCTAATATGACAAAGATCTCCATTTAACAAAAGAGGTACATGTCTTTTAAATAAATCAATACATCTAGTATTAGCAGAGGCATTATCGAAGGAAAGTGAAAACACTTTTGCAAACAAATTAAATTCCTTAAGAATTCTAACAATATGATCATATATATTAGCTCCGGTGTGACTTTCAAACATAGGTTCAAAACCAATGACACGTTTTTGCAACAACCAATTATCATCATTCCAGTGGGCAGTGACAGAGATATATGAATCGCCTACTCTAGAACTCCAAATATCACTTGTAATACACACACGACCATCATATTTCTCAAAAAATTGTACCAATTTAGATTTAGCCCTTTCATATTGTTGCACGCATCTACGTTTTAAGGTCTTACGACCAACTTGTTGATAAGCCGGTTGCAAAGATAATTTAGCAAATTTTTGAAAGTCATAGTCTTCTCCAAAAGAGAATGGTTTTTCAGATTTTGTAATATATTCAGCCATGCCATCAATCATTTTATCTCTATTGTAACAAAATAAGTTACCTCCAGCTTGAGAAGAGGCAAACCCGCCTATTTGGGTTTGAATTCCGCCGCTTGAACCACCTTGACCTTCGGGGACCATCACTTCGGGATGTAGCCTATTCAAGTGCCTTTTCAACGTTCCCGTTCCGCTATTCTTGGTGAATTTGTAAGAGTGACCCCTTCTAACTCCCCTCGCCTTGCAAATTAGACACGTAGTAATAAAATTGCCGGGGCTTTTTGGATCGTCGACTTTGTCGAAGTATTTCCAAGCAATAGAGCCAGAGGTCGTATCTTTTATCGTAGTCGAGGAGCTTCCCGCCTCTTGTGTAACACTTGCTTGAGATGGGATGAAACCTAAAAAATAAAATTATTTATATCATAAATGAAATAACAAATTATTTATATTATAAACGAAATAACAAATTATTTGTATTATAAATGAAATAAAAAAATTACTTACCGGGTTGATCTTCCATTTGAGCCCTTCCATGCGCCGCCAAATGATCAAATTCCTCTTGGGACAAACCCATATTACCTTGTCCCTCCATTTTTTATAAAAGGGGATTTTTTTTTAAAGACTAAGAATAAGCAAGAGATTATAACTTTTTTTGTTTTTTTTTATAAAAGGAGAAGAAAATTAAATTCGAAATGTAAATAAATAAGGTAAACTTGTTTTTGAAAATTAATACCTTTTTTTTTTGTTTTGAAAGACTAAATAGAGATTAAAAATAACAAAAGCAAGTAAAATGAGATTAAGACACTTTGTAGATTGTAAGACTTGTAGTAGAATAAGCAAGTATGAGATTGAGAGTTGAGAGATGAGGGATTGAGGAGATTGTGTGGAAAAAAATGTTGAAGATTGGGTGGTATTTATAGAAGATTAGAATAGGAGAGGAATTTAATTTTTTTTTTTTTTTAAGGGTAAGTAGCCGTTGCCTTTTTTTTTTTTTTTTTTTTTTTTTTTTTGTGAACTAGCCGTTGGCCCAACGGCTCTTTAAAAGAGCCGTTGAGGACCGGGCCGGGCCGGGCCGGGCCGGGCTGGTCCGGGCTGTAGGCCCGTTGACCAGCCCGTTGACTGGCCCGTCCGGGCCGGGCCAATATTTCTCGACCCGGGCCCGGCACTGGACCCGGGTGGGTTGGGCCCGTCTGGCCCGCGGGCTGGACGGGCCGGGCTGGATGCTCAAAAAAACGCGGGCCGGGCCGGCCCGCACAAATGTCCATGCCTACTTATAAGTACCCACTTACTTATTTGAAAAAATAAGCATCGTTGTACGTGTTAGGCAACACTTGCTTATTTGAAATAAGGTACTTATTTCTTATACTTATCTGCTGAAAAAATAATCAGCACCCTCTTACCTTATTTCAAATAAGCTAATTTATCTACCAAAATATAAGCAAGTGGGGTCCACATAAAAATTAATTTTCACCTTTTTTACACCCCTTGCTTATAATATCATCAATTCAGTTTACCGCACACGTCCCAAATTATTTGAAAAATAAACAACTGATATTAGCACCTCATATCAGCATCCAAGATCAACATCAACCACCATAAGTATCAGTATCAGCATCAAAATCAATATTAACACCGATAAGTACCGAGTTGCCGAACAAAGTCGGTATCAACTCATATAAGTACATCGTTGCCGAACGGACTCGAAGTTTTATTATAAAATGGAATGGTGCATTACAATTCAACAAGAAAGGGAAATTACCAAAATTTGTTTAATCACTGCTCCATAACTATTGATCTTATATTATGTAGACCAAAGAGAATTTTTTTTATTGTAAGTATCCATATGGTTGTTTAAATGACCCAATGATCCATAATTTAACCCGAACCAACTTAGAATTTATGGGTCGCACAACCAACTCGCAACCCCTAGTATCCAACATGAAATTTAGAGTAGAAAACACAATTCTAGCCCATCGACGTCGAATTTCTAAATATGTAGTTCGGTATGAGATTTTAAAAAAAACTAATGAAGTTTTTTGGGGATTAAGGCTATGTTTGTCAAGAGGTTAAAAATTAGTTGAAGTTAATAAATTAGTTAAAATTTAAAAAACTAGATAAAAAACTAGCTAACTTAATAAACTTTGTTTGTCATTATAAACTAGTTTGCTCTTGTCAAAATCAAGTAGAAATTTTAAAACTACCCTTCTATATCATCTTCTCTCTCTTTTCCATTATCTTTTCTCTCTTTTCTTATTGGTAGAATTTTTTATTATTAAAATAAACTAGTGTAAATCAATGAATAAGCTAGATTTATTAACTACTAACTAGTTAATTAACACAAGATAAACACGGTTTACAAATTTTTTAACTTGTTGAAGTTTATTAAGTAGTTAATTTTTGTATGACACACAACCTAAGAAACTAAAGAGGTTTTGTCTTCGTATTTGAAGTTTCCAATTTGTAACTAGTTTATTTACTTTTTTTTTCCGAATTCGCAACTAGTTTATTGAAAGGGAAATTAAAGAATGCATGAAAGTGGATATCACGAATTCACGATTAAGACTGATTATTGTTATTGCTTATTTAAATGAAAAATGATTATGTCACCCTTAATTTAATTGTAGATAATCTAGCATGAGCATTAAAATCTACAACACATAACGTATGTGGACTAAACCTCTCTCTACAACAAAAAAATTACAATTTTACTTTTCCTTTTCATAATTAAAATTTTAATTTTCTTATAAGGTAAGAATTCAAAATATCAAATAGGCTTATAAAATACGAGATTGAATAAAAAAATGGGGCTTATTATAAAAATTAAGAACGAATCTGGATCATCCGATTGAAACACTAGAAATGAATCTAGACCATCCGATTAAAAAAATAAAAATAAAAAAAAATTCATTTTTTTAATTTTTTTTTATTTTCTTACTTTATGTTTTTAAGTCTTTTTACGTATGTAGAATGATATAAATCGAGTGTGAACATAAGGCCATAAAACGTGAACATGCAATACTAATATGTGAACGCATCTATATTACATGCGAACGTATACTAAATTTTCTGAGTTAAAATGCGGTTATATGTGAACAACCCTTGTAATAATGTGAACATGATAAAATATGTGAACAGAATGTAAAATGTCAACCGTCGTGTTTTTGGCAAAAATAAGCGGAAAAAATAAAAAAAAAATTTTGTCAAATTTTTTAATTTGTTTAACGCTTGTATTATGATTTAATCGGACATGAACATATGACCATTAAACATGAACAAACAGTACTAATATGTGAACATACTTGTAATATATGTAAACATATTATAAAATCTTTGAACTAAAAAATGTGATAATATGTGAACATGTCTTATAATTGTGAACATATGAATAAAATATGTGAATGTAACGTAAAAAATCAAATTTCATGTTTTGGCAAAAACAAGCGAAACTAAGAAAATTTAAACAAAAAGATTATTTTTTTTTTATTTTTGTCAAAATTACCATTTTGCCCCTATCCCTTTTAATCTTAGCCATTCATTTCTCAAATCTAAGGGTCCTCATTTGTTTCTAGTTTTAATGATAACAATCATTCATGTGAATCAACCTCTATAAACTACTACTGATTCAGCCTTACAACTCTTATAATTATAAACTACTTTTAAAATAAAAAAACATTATTTTTTTACTTTGATATATGTGAAAGTTAACTAGTTTTAGAAGTTATTTCTACCAAAAATGTGAAATATACATACTTTGTACATGAAAATATAAAATAAATAAGATAGTAAGAATATTCTTTCAATACTGTGTAATTTATAGTACTCCGTATCATATTCCTAATTCAAAAATGAATTCTAAATATTAAATACTGCACTTTCGTTTTAACTAGAGAATGTGACATCTAATATCAAATATGTTAATTTTTCATGGTAACCGGATAAACTGTTAAGTGAAATTGTAAAAGTACATTGTTTTTCGGAATCATGTCTTGCACATTAATTTTTCCCAATTAGAATCTCTTATGCTCTTCGTGTGGCGCTTTGCATCGTCTTCTCCTCGTGTGTTTCTTCAACTACAAATATAACACTGATTAGAAATTTTATTGGTTGTTGTTTGTTGGTTAGTTTTCTCTTGTTAATTTACCTGATTGTTGATTTTTTCAACCTTTCAATCTATCATATCTGATTGCATTATCAAATTTTTTCCTTATAAAAAAAACACACACATTGATTTCTCATATAATCAAGACTTTTTAATAACACGTCTCAAGGCAAAAATAAATCATACAATAAAAAGACTAAACCTAGGTTACCTAGCCATTGGTCACAAAAAGGTTACCTAGCCATGATAATATGAAGTAAAATATATTAAAGAAAGGAATATTTATAAGTATATTCCAAATGCTACTTTTCACAATATGGTAAGAGTATAGTTTGGAACGTGGAACCATAAATTTCTTGCTTGTTAATTTCTTACTTGCCAGGTTATTTATTTTGATAGAAAGCCAGGACATTTCCTTCTAGCAATTCAACAAACCCTTGCTTCCTTTGTAGATAGAGCCTGTGAAGATGGAGATTGGTTGACCCATCCATCTTCATTTCTCCTCTAGAAATCAAGGCATAGGAAGTTCAATTTCAAAAATCACATATCATATATATATATATATATATCACAATTTTAAAAATGAAGTTAAATACATCCTCCATCATCCTGAAAAGTAACTAAACAAAATTTCATATAAAATGAACTATGTTATAATTAAATTAAGATTCCTTAAAAAGAATAATGCATTCTTGAAAGATTTTTTTTGTATATATTGCATACTCAGCACTCACACACGCATCAAAAATACGATGTTTGAAATTTAATATAATTTATATTCATTAACCAATGAGATCCATCCATATAAATATAAATTAATTTTAATTTTATATTTAAGGTTCTTGATTTGTTAATAGGTTGACTAAAAGAAGTAGAACATGACTAATTAGTCAGAGTCAGAAAATGTGACGTTCAAAATCAAAAACGTTAATTCTTCACATAGTCAAACCAGAATGCAATAAGAGAATCCTCTATCATATACATAATTATGTAATCTAAGATTTTTTTTTTTCTTGACAATTCTTTTACATCTAGCTATTTTAAAATAATGAAACATGAACCTTAGAATAAACCACAAAAAAGACTATGACCCGTAGTAGGCTCCCTAATCAGACAGAATATTACTTACATTGAAGAAAGGAATCTGGGGGAGAGTACAATTCCTTTGTAGCAGCAAGGCATATGCCAATATGCCAATGCCACCTTTGAAATGTCTATAACTTAAATTAGTTCTTGTACATTTATCATCAAATTATTGGATATTCCGATATTACATTATATATTTTCGTAATCTTATTTTTATTTAATAAATGATTTTATTGAAAAGATCCATGTAAATTGTTATAAACAAGAAATTTTGGATCTTCGTGTGTGATTACTCTATTATTCCCCGCAACATATAATATAGTATATAATTGATGATCGATGTGGGTACTATCATGACTCAATAGGAACATGCGTGCAAGTGACAACTCTTCTTTATTTAATTTCTTTTTCTATTTAATTGTTTTTAAACTCCTTTAGGAGAGATCAATATCATTGTCACAAGTGAAGTTTGTCAAATTGTGATAATACTGGATAAAATGATTTGTACGGATCTAAAATATTATTTTTTATGATTATTAAAGTACTTTTTAATTATAATATATTATTTTTATATATTTTAATAATAAAATATATAATAATTTTTAAAATACAATTTATAAATTATATAAATATATTAAATTGGCCAACCCAACGGATTTCAGGTCTATTGAGTTCGGTTCATTTTGGATTTCGACTTCATATTTTCGAGTTTTGACCCTAAAATCATCGAACAGTTCAAGTTGAGTTTGTGGGTTAAGCCAGTTTTTAACAACTCTAGTACTTTGTCATAATTTGTAAATGGCAACTATAAGATTTTCTAACCTATAAGGCTATAATCTATTAATCTTTAGAGAGAAGTATAAATTTTATTTAAATAACTAATTTTTTGAGAAAATGAAATGTAACAAACGATTTTCAATTGAAGGGCTTTAACATATGCTCTTAAGATATAAATTAGAAAATCCGTTAGAAATTATACTTCTTAATTATCATGATGTTGAGGACACATCAATACATCATATCAGATTGTTACTCCGTACTAAGCAACACAACATTTGTAGGTGAATTATTGTTGATTTACGTTCGGTTCGTTTTGGCCTTGTGGGGTTACGATTTCCTTGTCTCGTTTGTAGGTGAATTATACAAAGGAGATTCATTAATAATGTTAACTAATCTCATTAATAATAGTAAAATGCTGCTTACACAAGGAATAAACAATTTAAAATAATATCTTTTCGACAAAAGATATGGAAGGAATTAGAAATTTTTACTAATGCTGTATATAGTATCCAAATGCTCTGTTGTTATATAAGTGGGCTGGGCCACAAGCCCATATATTTTTTAAATTCGTTTGAAGATATTTGCAGTAGGTGGTCTCGTTTGTTTATATGGATTGCATTGGAAAGTATTGGGAAGTAGGAGTGTTCATTTTTTTTTAAGAAAGAGAGATGACACGCTTCAATCCCTTAGGGCATTGGCAGTAGTGTTTATCCCCTGTTTGTTGACTATATAAGTGGCTCGGGCATTGGAAGGTATTGGCAGCAAAAAATGGGCTAAGTAGTCAACAAACGAGAGAAAATCCGACCCCTTATGTCATCAGATAACAAAAATAAAGCACCCTCCGGCGGGCCACACAATACATACAAAACGGGTATTGACGGTAGGAGTGTTCATCCGCAAAACAAAATATTTCTCAAATATGCTTTTCGAATTATAACCCGAAAACTATGGATATCCAATTCAGTCCCAAGTCAGATATGTGATGCCGGATCGGATGTTTGGTCAACTGATCCAATTGTTCTTAATGAATTATATGGCTATATGGGTTTGTATATTCTTGATAATTTCTTGATTGATCGCGATACCGTCGGGGGGTTTGAGAAGTATGCTTATTCCTAGAGTTGAGGCTTTGTCCCTTATTTGGTTTAATAGAGTTGAGGCTTTGTCCCTTATTTGGTTTAATATGGCTATTCCATGCCAACTCGAAGACTTCCCAGGAGGTCACCCATCCTGGTACTACTCTCGTCCCTGCACGCTTAACTTCTGAGTTCTTTGTCCTCACTCAAACCCAGAAAAGGAAGAGCTCTTGTTTACATGGGGAGCACCTCAATCCCTTATAAATCTTTGGGGTGTACATTTGTACTAATTTGAGAAATAAGAATTTTATACATGAAGTAGTTGATCCTACTACTTTGTCAAAATCATTATTAGACTGTCATATTGTCTTATAAAATGTCTTCAAGTTCTACAATAACTATTCTCACCAAAAAAAAAAAATAACTATGGGTGTTTACTAGGTGTCCATCATCGATAGCTTAGCATATGGGTGTATATTATTGATAGTTTCTTGATCGATTCCATTAGGGTCCAAGAAGTATGCTTTTCACTAGAGTTGAGGTCTTGAAGTCAATTTTTATCTTTTTTTAATTAAAATGTCATTTATTAGACCCATCATCTTACTCCGTATTATTTTAACATGTTGAGTTTCAATATTGTACTTTTTCAACTTAGGGATTCAACTTCTGAGTTATATTGTAATTAGCTCAATTTCTTTAGGCATGTTAGTCTAACACTATATGCACATGAGTTTTGTGTCTCGAATCAAAATCCTAATTTATTTTAAAAATTATAATAATAAATTAAATTATTCAATATTAAAAATACATGTGAAGAAGAATTATTGTTAAATTGAAGCTCTTCTATAGGAGGAAGAAAAATATTGAAGGTAGAGAAGTAGAGCTCTATGGTTGAAAGTTGGAGATTTGAACACATATTTTTTTTTTCATAAGAGCCAAGAAGGAAAGAAATGTCATTAACAGAAGTAAAGACGAGGATGGAAATGTTGTCAAACTAAGGAAAATAAGATCAAATATGACGTGACTCTAGATCCATCATAGCAAGAAAACCAGTCGGGAACCGACATCAATGTCGAGGGCGTGCCGGTGCCAAGTGAGCAAGCGTCAGGTGGTGATATTGAGCCATTTCCATCAGGCACTTCTCTAGTTCTGTCGGTCTATATTTTGGGAGGGCCTCCTACTCCTCAAATGAAGGCCAAAGATACCATGAATTCCCCTCAAATATGTGTGAAGCCAGCCAAGCACCAAGAGCCTCCTTTTGATGCGGCCACGCCGACGCCGTGATGCTCGATTTGTGCTTACTTTGAAAGTTTGAAGGCCCCCTTCAAAAACTCCATCAAAACAAGTCGAAATCCCTTATCGGTTGATTCTGCAACATCTCAGTAGAATAGCCATAACTTTCGAACCACTCATTATTTGGCTCTAAAATTTTGAGGAATTAAAGAAGATTCGTAGATATAACTTTGGGCTTTGGAATCACCCAACTCTGAGTCTGGACGAGGGAGATTTTCCCTTGTGAAGTTAGAAGAGAAGTTCCTCCATCAAGATTGCTCGGGTCTTCCTCGGATTGCCTTGCATCGCTTGCAACATCAAGATCCTTCATCAAAAGAGGCGGTAGTTAAATACTTTGATGATATCTGTGATACAAGCTCACTTGTGGGTATTATCATGGTTTTGCATGATGCGGAAAGAACCATCATTAAGGGGACAAGACAACAGCTTGAAGAGCCAACACCAATGAGGAGATCATCTTAGCACTAAAATAGATGTGCCCTTTGAAATCCCCAGGCAATCCGTTTGGAAAGATATCAAGGCCAAGGTAATAGAGTTAACTCCTCTCAATAAGGTGTAAGCAAAACATTTATCATCCTAATTTCTAAAAAAAATAAGCCTATGGATATTGATACGTAATTGCTTGAAAGGATCTCCCAAATAGTCTCGTATTTCACCCAACAAGAACCCAATTTTGTCAAGGTCTCAACTTGAACTCACCTCCTCTAAGAACTCAGTCATGACACGCCTTTCAATAGAACAAAATTGAACTGAACGATTGATGGTGGTGATGAATTCGAATAAGAAAGAGAAGATAAAGACTAGAAACACTCAAATATAAACTCTCTCTCTCTCTCTCTCAATGTGTTTGTATGAAATTTGGAACATTTTTGTGTTTGCAATGGAACGAAATCTCAAGAGAAATGTAGCAAGAACGCATAGGTTTTCTGACCCCCGAGGGATAGATAAATCCAATTGGGTTTATCTCTCTTAAAGTTGATTTTACTAGAATGCATATACAATTGCTTAATGGTAGAAAATTATGTCTAACTAAGCTAACTTGGAGTGCAAGAAAAGATAGATGGATCAGCCCATGATAGGGTATTTTTGTCTTTTTTATTGACTCTCTTTTAAGCTATATCTCACTCCAATTGTGTTTGTATGAAATCTGGAATGTGTTTGTGTTTGCAATGGAACGAAATCTCAAGAACAATGAAGCAAGAACAGGCAAGTTTTCTTACCCCGAGAGATAGATTAACTCCAATTAGGGTTTATATCTCTCAAAGTTGATTTTACTATAATGCAAATACAAGTGTTTAATAGTAGAATACTAGGTCTAACTATGCTAACTTGGAGTACAAGACAAGATAGATAGATCAACCCGTGCAAGGGTATTTTTGTCTTTTTCTTGAATTCTAAAACTAATAAAATAATATAAATTAGCCATTCTAAGCTTTGTTTCCAATTAATCCAATAGATAACCGAATGGTCTAAAAGATAAGAAAACTATACTAAATCTAATAAAAAATAAAAAGATCGCAAAACTCATTCTAGTCATCCAACAAGCTAGAATGACTGAAATTACATATAATATGTCTATAATAAAATCGAAAGTATCAACTATCCTAAGATAGAATAATAAATAAAGATAAAATTAAGGATAGTCAAGCATTCCCGTGGGATCTTGCACAACTATCAACAAAACAATTTTTTGTCTTTTTCTTGTTGGAGTTTCGATTTGATGTATATATACTACGAATTTTTAGATCTTTGAATCATCTCTCTAACGCCTTTTGAGTGAACTTGAGATCAATTTTCTAGCCAGCGATATGACCATTTTACTTAGCATTGTTTTGAATTTGATGGGCTTTTTGAAATTCCAAAACTTCTTTGATTTGATCTTTTTTCTTGGTGGCATTGGTCTTCCTTCAAAGTATTAAAAAGATGAGTATTGGTCCCTTAAAGAAATACCCCCAGACTCTTGGCTTTGGAAAAGCTTACTTCGACTCCGAGATCCGATCAAGCAAGCTCTTCAAGAGAAAGGGCAAGACTACAATACCTTTAGCCTTCTTGAGCTTACCCTTCCCAGTGGGAGACTTGATACTCATAAGCTCTACAACTTGTTGAGAAATAATAAGCAGATTTTTGAATGATACGCAAATTCCGACCCATTAAAATCATAGATCTACCCTCGACTCCTCACTCATTACGCCAACTATTATGTATTATCTAGAGTATTTTTCCCCCGGTCGGGGATCAACTCCATGTCTCAGGATGACGACAATGTGGTTTCTATTGATTCTCTTGCAATCCCGGGTGTAAAGCTCATTTGTAACTTTATTTTGAAAATGTTTATCTGTACATAGAAACCCAACCCGAGGATTCTTCTTCAACGCATCCTCCATAGCTTTCTCACCCCTTACTTTCTTCCATTCATTCATAACACATGACATTTCAATTTGAAAAATAATTAATGATCTAAACATAATATTTAGTTTTTAAATGTAAATAATTAATAAGATGTTGAATGCACCTCTAAATTGTTATAACAAAAGTTTTTTCACTAGGCAACTATCAATGAGATTATTAGAATATCTAGGTAGTTTACCTCATAGGGGATTCTCTTGTATTGAAGAGAACTAAAGTATAATTCATTATTTCTCTTGCCCATTTTGAAATCCATAGGAAATGTATCAAGCACATAATGTTTTAAAATATTAATACAACACTTGTTCTTGATACACGAAGCACACTTTTAAGATTGTGATTGAGGAGGGATATATCAAGCACTGAAATCACTATTTCATTGGACAATATAAAACAACTCATTTAATAAAAGGACATTTAATAAGTTTTGAAAATAAATTGATAAATTAAAAAAAATATACCATACCCCTGATCAATAATATGGGTGAAACATCATCTTTTGACCAATTTATTCAAATTATTTTATTCCATATTATCACTCTCTTTTAAATTAGCTGTATTTATTTATGCAATAAAGTAATTTTGTATCCACTTCAAGGTAAAAATTAATTATAATTTATCATATTTTAGCTTTATCTTTCATATTAAGGTACTTTTTTCCGACACCGGAGGCACCATCACACCTCCGACTTCCTGCCATAATTGAACAATTATGGTCGTAGTTGTCTCATTTTATTTTAGACTCTACTTGGTTAACCAAAGTTTCTTCGTCTTCATGTTTACGTTCTCCAACCTGAGCGTACCTAAAACATATCAAAGCCCCTTCAGTTCAACTACAATAAAGTTTGAAGAGTAACAAAAACTCTAAAATAATGCATATATAAATATTAATTAGAGTAATATGCTAGTTAAAATTTAGGATAAGAGAAACAAACTCTTATCCTAAATTGTAACTAGAAGGTCCGAATTTTGTCTAGAATTATGAGCATTGGTCTGCGTGTTACTATCACTGCTCAATGACGACACAAAATCAAATAAACAGAGATATATATTTAATCACATGTCTTAGCATATCCATTTTCATCTAACGAAACAAAAATCAATGTCATCAGATAAAAATTTAATCAAATGTCTTGGCATGTCTGTTTTCACCTCTGCTTTGGTGCCTTCTTCTTTGAACTATTCTTCGTTTGAGAAACCGTATCATAAGGACGAAATAGTGATAAAGAGTCCTCAAACTTCTTTCTCCAATCCTCGTTGTCAATATGACTTATAGCCTTCTCATAAAATTCAATTGCATTCTGAGGCTTAGAGATAGATACCCTACCGGGAAAAAAAGACCAAAAAGAGGGCATTTGAAACCATCAAATGAAAACCCTACAACACAAACGAAGTAACAATTGGCTAAAAATAATATCATTACCCATAAATGTCCTCTGATCGGAAATACTTGAAGAAACCCTTTTCTTTAACCAGTTCATAAGCTAAAGACAAATCCTCATTTGCTCTTGATAGGTAAAAGTAAACGACAATGAAAACAAAAATCTTGCAAGTTGAGGGAAAAATAATTGAATCAAATATAAAACAAACAAATTAGAGACTATATGATTTTGATTGGCTTGTGAAATTAAAATAAGTTTGTCAAGGTAGTAAAGATCTTATCCTCACAGTCACCTTTAATGGACTTAATATGCAGTAGAGTAATTTTGTGTCCACTTCAAGGTAAAAATTAATTATAAGTTATCATATTTTAGCTTTATCTTTCATATTAAGGTACTTTTTTGCGATACCGGAGGCGCCATTACACCTCCGACTTTCTGCTATAATGCTTATGGCCACAATATTGATGTTAATTTTCTTCTCCCTATCTAATTGTTGACTAAAAAATTGTTAGAAAAATCATTATAAGTATTTTTTTACAATATTACAAAAATGGTGTTTAGTTATTCTCCTTATTGTTTTTCTCCTATAATGGGTGAAATATTTTAAAATTTTATTTGGTTTGATGATTCAACTAAGACATTTCATATCCTACCGCTTAATGGTAATGGTAAAGATAGATATTATTCTTATTATTTGCACTTGCCAATGGAGAACAAATTGCTCTATTGAGTTGTAAGTATCATCAATAATTAGATTCAAAGGGTTTAGAATATAAGAATGCTCTAAAAATTGTTAAAATTAGGAAGTTGAAGAAGTTGACTATAAAACAACTTGGGCCTTATTATTGGCACATATTGTAGGATTTCGGATACATGGTGAAGTCATTGTTGAAAGTCAAGATTATAAAGTATAAACTACTACTCTTGGTAGGATCAGGATGGGAGTCATTGTTGAAAGCAAAGATTATAAACCACTACCTTGTTAGGATCAGGATGGGTAATTAGGCTATTTTGCAATAAACTCACAAAATAAGCTTGATATTAGAACTTTAGATTTTCATTGAGTGGAAAACATGTCTTACAATTCACCCTCAAGCTTTATTTATAGAGGGAAGCTTTAGTTTGAGAATTCTAGAGGCTTCTACAAAAAAAAATAGAATTCTAGAGGATAATTTTCTAGATTCAAGATTTTAAATGTCCTAGGAATTAATACAACCAAAAAATATCTTGGGGATTTCTCTAGATGAATTCTAGAAAAGAGCTCTTTAGAATTAAATTATAACTTATCTAGGCTGATATATATATAGAATGAAGTTCTAGAGAAACCCCTTACTAGAGAGAAACGGTGGAAATAATTAGGACCTTCGGATCGAATTAAATTAAAGGCTGAGATTAAATAAGAAATAGTGTAAAATAACCACCATGGGTTGAATGCACCTGATTATATCAAAGAGGTGGTACAATAGTTAAATACTTTGATGATATCTATGATACAAGCTCACTTGTGGGTATTAACATGGTTTTGCATGATGTGGAAAGAACCATCACTAAGGGGACAAGACAACAACTTGAAGAGCCAACACCAATGAGGAGATCATCTTAGCACTAAAATAGATGTGCCCTTTGAAATCCCCAGGCTTGATAGAATAAATGTTACTCTTTCCAATTCAAAATAAGTGTCATTTAGATGTTGACACTAGTTTTAAAAAAATATTAATTACACTCAAATTTTTAAATTTTTTCTCAATCTTATCACTCACCACCTTTTTAGACCAATGAATGAATATTTTTAGTCAACAAAAACACATTCCAACAAACATTCTCATAACTCTCTCCTAATCAATTCCCTAGAAAACTTAAAACGACACTTAAAATGGATAAAAAACAAAGTGTTACAAAGACACTTATTTTGAATCTGAGGGAGTACTATGTTTTTCCAATCCGTTTAGGGAGATATCAAGACCAAGGTAATAAAATTAACTCCTCTCAATAAGGTGTAACTAAAACATTTATCATCCTAATTTCTAAGAAAAATAAGCCTATGGATATTGATACGTAATTGCTTGAAAGGGTCTCCCAAATAGCACCCAAAAAGAACCCAATCTTGTCAAGGTCTCAACTTGAACTCACCTCCTCTTAGAACTCAGTTATGACAAGCCTTTCAATAGAACACAATTGAACTGAACAATTGATGGTGGTGATTAATTTGATTAAGAAAGAGAAGATAAAGGTGATAGCTTTCTTGGAGAGACACCAATGCTTTGCCCAAATCAATTAGCTAGTAAAATTGTGAGGATAAAGACTAGAAACACTCAAATACAAGTGTTTAATTAATAGTAGAAAACTAGGTCTAACTATACTTACTTAGAGCGCAAGATAAGATAGATGGATCGGCCCATGCAAGGATATTTTTGTCTTTTTCTCGCCTTCTAGAACTAATAAATTAATATAAATTATCTATTCTAAGCTTTGTTTCCAATTAATCCAATAGATAAGCCAATGGTCTAAAAGATGAGAAAACTATACTAAACCTAATAAAAAAAATAATAAGATAGCAAAACTCATTCCACTCATCTAACAAGCTAGAATGACTAAAATTACATATAATATGTCTATAATAAACTCGAAAATATCAACTAGCCTAAGATACAATAATAACTAAAGATAAAATTAAGGAAAGTCAAGCATTCCCGTGGGATCTTGCAAAACTCTTAGTAAAATAATTTTTTGTCTTTTTCTTCTTGGAGTTTCGATTTGATGTATAATACGAAGTTTTAGATCTTTGAATCATCTCTCTAACACCTTTTGAGCGAACTTGAGATCAATTTTTAACCAATGATATGGCCATTTTATTGAGCATTGTTTTGAATTTGATGTGCTTCTTGAAATTCCAAGACTTCTTTGATTTGATCCTTTTCCTTGGTGGCCTTGGTCTTCCTTCAAAATATTAAAAAGATAATTTGAGATTCTTGAAGACAATCTTAAATTTTAATGCTCGAGACCTTGGAAAAGGTCTTGAGCTAGGCCTTCAAATCACTTTCTTTACACCCTTATTCTTCATTGTCCTTCGATTGCTATCAAATATGAGTGATGTTCGCCCCGCCAGCCTTTGAAATGTTATGTACAAACTCATATCTAAAGCCCTTGCTAACAAGCTTCAAAAAATTCTTTATTTGATGATTGCCCCAAATCAATACGTTTTCATCCATGACCATATGATTATTGATATTTTTTTGACAACTTTGAAAAAATTTCATCATATGGATACATACTCTCATACTCAAAAATAATTTGTCCTCATATTTAATATGTCCAAAGCCTATGATAGAGTGAAACGAGTTTTCTTTACTAGTAAGAGTTATGGAGAAGATGGGATTTGGATACAAGTAGATTCAAAGAGTTTTGACGTGCATTTCTATCGTGTCTTTTTCTATCTTAATTAATGACCAACCAACTAATGTTTTTCATCCAAAGAGGGATATTGGGCAAGAATATCTCCTATCTCCTTATTTATTTTTGTTGTGTGGTTAGGTCTATCATCCATGATTGAGAAAGCTTCTAGAAAAAATCTTAGCTCTAGTATCAGTATTGCTCAATCAACCCGACTTTTTGCAACATGCTTGCAAAATCAAATGAGTATAAATCCATTCTACCTCAAAGATTGATTTTGAGTAAAATTGAGATTTGTTTGAGCAAAGGAGATAGGCAACACACAAAAGATCAAGTCAGCCAGATCCTTGAAATTCCTCAAAGAACTACTTGCAAGAAATATTTAGGTTTACCCATACATGTTGGCAAGTCAAAGAAACAAATCTTTAGAGTTGTTAAAAGGACACTTGGGACAAGATTGCAAATGGATCTCCACCTACCATTTCTAGATTAGCCATGAAAACTTAAAACCATCCTCTTTTATGTCCTTGCTATGAAAAAAGAGGAAACTAATATTCACATTCGAAGGGTTATAAATACAATAGAGTAATGTAGGATGCTCTTAATCATGATTGTGATCTTCAAGCCAGAAATTAAGAGGACTAGATCTCAATCATGACACAACAAAACAAAAGAAAAAGAATTTGCCTTGTTCCTAATTACAATTTGGGGTATGTGGTTAAGAAGGAACAAGCTCATCTTTGATAGTGTTTTCACATATTTTGGCTTAAGCATTACAATTATGAAGAAACAATGGCCTCCCTTCCCATATGTTGTCCTAAAACTTAATGTTGATTCTTCAATTATGGAGAATAGGGGAACACGTGTAGGCATGGCGGTTATAAATCACAAAGGTCAAGTGGTGGTAGTAATGATTGAACAATCCCTTCTAGAAAGATCTTCTCTTTCACATAAACTTCAACTTTGTACAAGGGCATACAACTATCTATGGTCCACAAGATCCCTTATTTGGTGGTAGAAACTAATTGTCGCGTTCTCATTCATGTTTTAGAGGATAAATCTAAATGTCCTTAAGAAATTAAGTGGATGCACATGCCATGTTGACTCGATTTTCTTTCTTTTTTGGTCAAATGTGACTCGATTTTCTAGTTTCTACAAATTAGTTAGTCTTATGTGTACAAGGAATGAAATTTACTTGAACACGAGGTAAAAGGTTCGTGATAAATAAGATATAGGAGCGGGAATTACACTCGCTATCCCTAGTCAACTTTATAACGCGATAAATTTATTTGATATAGTTGCAGTGTGATGAGTTTTATGATTGAAATCCAAGGCACTATTTTATAATAAAAGAAAAAAAAAGAAATTAAAAAATACTACATTAGATGATTACATATATGGTATACTGTACCTTTTTTTTATAAGGAAAGAGATTAGGGTGACCACTAACAAACTCGTGGTCGCCCTAGAGTATCCTGACGGATGAGGGTAAGAAAACCTGGATCAACTGCAAGTGGGATCGAGGAGACACGTCTGAAAGATCCAGCGATGAAGTCCGCCACAAAATTGCACCCCCGAAAGACATGAGAGATACTCCAATCCTAGAACCGGGCAAGCAAGCAGTGGATGTCCGAACGCAACAGCTCAATCTCCCACGGGCAGCGCCAGTCACCGAGCACGGCCTTGACCAGCTGCAAACTATCGCCTTCAATCTGGATCCTGGGAATGCCACGTCTAATGGCCTCGAGAAGTCCCTGGCGCAAGGCGATGGTCTCGGAGATCAGAACAGACTGTCGATCAATCAGTCCTCCGTCAAAATGCATGGGAAGCCTCTAGAGTCCCTAAGGATGAACCCGAACGAAGCCACACCATCTGCACACACAGCACCATCAAAATTCAATTTAATATAGTCCCTCTTGGGTTTGACCCATTTTGCACACTTTCTCCCTTCTCCGTTTCCCGCACTATAAATGTGGGGACTGGGGGAATCGGAGGCTCATGCAAGTTTCCATTCTTTAACCTGGTTTCGGATAAATTCGGTAATATTATCGGAATTATTTAAGTTTACTCTGTTGTTGCTATCAAAAACTCTCTTGTTTCTAGAGAACCATAGGCTCCACCAAGTGTTAATGAGGAGTTCTATTTCCTCTTTTGTTGTCATTGTCCTAATTTCCTCTAGGACTTGATGTGGTTTTTTGTCGTCCGGGATTATTTGGTCGACGATCCGTCGTAGTTTTGGGTTGACGGAGTTAAGGGTTGTCCTAGTAAGGGGGCATGAGAGTAAGACATGGTTGGTGTCTTCAACCTGGTTGTTACACGCTTCACAACCTTGTGGTACCGGAATGTGGTTGGCCGCAAGCCTGGTTTTGGTCGATAAGCCGTTTCGAGCCACTTTCCATAGGAAATTCTTCATTTTGGGTGGGATGTTTAGCCGGTTAATCCATTCTAGGTTAATCTTGGGTTCTCCTTTGGATTGGTGGATCCACTGCATGGTCGAGTGGGTGGAGTACCAACCATTTTTACTCGGTTGCCAGTATAGTCTATCCGGTATTTTATTAATAGGGTTGATAATTTTGGAAATTCTTTCGAGGTCATTAGGAGTAACGACCTCACACAACTTTTCAGTGTTCCAAGAGTTGTCCTCACGGAGGTACGCGTCGACAGGCTCTTCCCTATTAATGAGGGTTCCAAACTCTGGTTTTGGGTTAAGGGGGCCATTACCAGTCCAATTGTCTTTCCAAAATCGAATGGTTTTACCGTCCCCCACTTGCCAGATGATCCCCTTGCTGAATAGGTCTCGTAGGCCTAGTAGCTTGGACCACTGCCATGATGTGTTATGTTTTTTCTTATAGTCTATGATACTTTCCGTTTTAAGGTATTTTTCGGTCACTATTTTGACCTAGATATTGTTTGGTTCCGCTAGGATTTTCCATAGCAGTTTCATTTGGAGTGCTTGGTTCATTTCGGCCGCCTTGGCGATTCCCAACCCCCCGTGAGCGGGAGGGCGACATATGGAATTCCATCTTATGAGTGGTTTATAGTTGTTTTCCTTATTCCAAAAGAAATTCTTGTTAATTTGGTCTAGTTCTTTCAGTGTTGATTGTGGCAGCAAATATGATTGCATAATATAGTTTGGTTGTGCTGATAGGTTTGCTTTGATTATGGTTTTACGCCCTTCCTAGGACAGAGAGTTAGGTTTCCATTTTGATAATTGGGATCTAGTGCGTAGGACTAGGGGTTTGAAAGTGTTTTTCGTTACTCTCCCGTTAATTATCGGACATCCTAGATATTTGTCCAAAGAAACTGTGTTTGCTATTTGTAGAATTTGTTTTATATGAACCTTTGTGTTGTTATTAGTGTTTTTGGTAACTTGGAAAGCAGATTTGTGGAAATTAACTTTCTGGCCAGAGATTGGACAGTAGTCGTCGATAGTATCCTTGATAATTTTGCAGGCTTGGCCATTTGCTTTTGCAAAGATGATAATATCATCTGCGAATGCCAGAAAGGGGATTTTTGTTCCATTTCTCGAGATTTGGATCCCGATGCCACTTTTTGAATTGGTGCTCAAAAGGTGGAGCTGTCTTGCCAGAATCTCGGCGGCAAGAATGAATAAGTATGGTGATAGGGGGTCCCCCTGCCTGAGGCCCCGTTGGGGGTAGAATTGTTCTGTTGATCCATTGTTAACTAGGACTGAGAAGGAAACCGTTTCAACACATTCTCGTATCCAACCCACAAATTTATCGTGAAAACCGAATTTGTGAAGGGTATCAGCCAGGAATTCCCAACTGATCCGATCATAGGTTTTTTCCATGTCAAGTTTGATTGCTATCCAACCCTCCTGTCCTCTTTTTTTTTATGGAAGGAGTGGAAGATTTCATGCGCTATGAGTGTGTTGTCGGGGATGCTTCAGTTTTGGACAAAAGCCCCTTGCATCGGGTGGATGAGTTTGTTTGAAACATTTTTAAGGCGGTTTGTTAAAATCTTCGAGATTACTTTATAGATGGTATTGCATAGGCTAATTGGTCTGTAATGGTTGGTTGAGTTGGGGTTTTCACATTTTGGTAGCAGAGTTATAAATGTGTGGTTGATTTGTTTTAGAATTTTCCCTGTGTGAAAGAAGCTTTTAACAGCTTTGGTCATGTCCGGGCCAGCGATATGCCAATATTTTTTATAGAAGCTTGCCGGCATTCCATCCGGACCAGGGGATTTTTCATCCGCGATATCGAACATAGCATTCTTAATTTCAATGTTCGATACCGGTTTTGTGAGTTGTGTGTTGTCTGCTTCGGTTATTTCTTTTTGGATGGTTTGGGTCATGTTTTGGAGTTTCCTGCGGTTTATTTCCAAAGCCCGGAACCAGTTTTGGAAGTCCCGTTTAATTTCTGTTTTGATGTTTTCAAGTCCGGATATTTGCGTTCCCTCATCTGTACGAATTTCTTTGATATTGGTTCTATTCCTTCTGCCGCTTGCAATTCGGTGGAAGTATTTAGTGTTTTTGTCATTTAGTTTAATGCGTGTGTGTTTTGCCCTTTGTTTCCAATATGAGTTATGGAAATTAATGAGGCACGACCGTTTCTTCGACAATCTTTCCTGCTTTTGAATTAGTTGCGCGTTTTTGTTTTCAATAATGTCTTTTTGAATATGAAGAAGATCCTCATCTAGTTTTTTGATTTGTTCGAAAATATTTCCAAAGGTATGTTTGTTCCATGCTTTCGCTTTTATTTTAAGCAGTTGTGTTTTTTTGGTGAGATTAAACATGTGTGATCCACCAACGTTGTAACGCTAGGCTTGTTTGATGACATTTTGGAAATCTTTTCGAGAAGTCCACATCATCTCAAATTTGAATGGTTGTGCTTTGAATGGAACTCCTGTTGGGAGGTCACACGAGATCGGGCAGTGATCAGAGGATGAGAAGGCGTGGTTTTTCGTCGTTATAGATGGGTACCATTGGATAATCTGGTTACTAGCTAAGGTGCGGTCTAATTTCTCAAAAGTGGTATTTTCGAGGTTTTTGGATCTTCTCCAAGTAAATTTGTTACCAAATGTCGGAATATCACAAACATCGCAATCGTTTTTAAAATTGATAAGTTGTTCAAACCTGGAGTGGTTCAGAATGACGCCCCCTTGTTTTTCATTTGGGTGTTGGATTTCGTTGAGGTCTCCCATAATTATGCATGGAAGGTTACAATTCTGGATAAACTCTTTAAGCTTGGTCCAGAATTGGTCCTTATCTTGTGCCCTTGGTGGAGCATAGGCAAATATTATGATCATTTCATTGTTAGTTTCCAGATTTGTATAGTTGAAAACGATGAATCGGTTGTCTTTGTGGATAGTTTGGATTCTTTCGTTCGAGAGTTGTGACCCCTTCCAAAGGACACAGACCCCCCCAGCGAATCCGTTTGCCGGTATGAACTCTAGTGAATCGAAACCAGCTTTTTGCCATAATTTACATTCAGGCGGTTCTTGGGCTTTCATTTCAACTAGAGAGATTAGGTGAATATTATCAAGGGGGCATAAAGCGCCGACTTCGGTCCAAAAGGATCTGCGCTTAATGCCCCTACAGTTCCACGAGCAGAACTTCATAAACAACCGTCTAGTTTGTGGTTTTTGGCCATATGAGGATGGGGAAACATCCTTGTTATTATTCTCATAAATTTTGTAGTATACTTGTAGGGTGATTTTGCTTTTGGTATGTGACTAGTAAGTTTAATGGTATCGTAATTGTCATTAGAAGATTTTATCCCAATGCAATGGGTTTCCCCAATTGTACTTGTATCAATACCTTCCCTTATTTTTCTTCTTACGCTCCTGTACTTAGGCTTTATTCGGTACATTTCTGCGATAACGATTTGATTCATTTTTGGATTTTTTTACATTATTCCTCTTTTTTGTTTTCATCTCGTTTCGGTTAAATTTTTCCGGATTTACACCCGATCTGGTATAAATACATGTTCCATCATGATGGGTTTTTTGGCTTTTATACAAGATAATTCGCAACCCAATTTGGCTCACGCCTACACTGCTTTTAGCATTGGGTTAGCTTTTTTGCCAATTGGAGTTTATTGCCATAGGGCAATTCTCCTTGAGTTTATGGTTGGGCTTCAGTTTTATGCGTGGTTCCACAGAGCAAGCAACATGGTTTTTGTTCCACAATTGTTTTTTTTAATTGTGATTTTATCATCTATTTTTGTAGAGCATTTTTTGATGGGTAAACCGGGTACAAAGAGGGAATCCCGTTAGTACCAAGCGGTCGCACCCATTTTGGGTAAATTTGGATAAGAACCCAACATCCCCATTTCGAAACACGCATAGGATTTTTACGACCTTGCAATTGGTTTTCGAAGCGTTTTGTACGCCTAGCGTACTATTGAATTGGAGAGTTTTTTGACTCGTATAACTTTTGTTTTTGAGTGGTTATACAACATTTGAAGAGGAACACCTTCAAGTGACCGTGCCACCTTTCCCAGTTTGTATAACAAATAGGATTAGACAAATCCCAAATTGACATACAAAGGTAAATTAAATTGCTAAAAAAATGGGTTTTGGCCCAGAACGAAGCACTTAGTGTCCAGTAAGTACACAAACACAACAGGGGGTTACCCATCAATAACAAAATGCAAGAGGTAAAAACAACTGCAAGGTTTATAGGTGACCAGTGCACCGAATTCAGATTATAGCTAGTAAGTGTTTGAGTCCAACAACAAGATGAAGTATGCCTAGGCAAAACCCACAGAAAAATGTTTGTTTACGATTAAAGGTTCAAATAGGCTAATAACCAACAAAGTGTTCCTCTTCAACACACACTCAAAAAAGATAACAATACCGTAAAAAATAACGACTCTGATCCTAACCGGGGGAGGGAAGAAGGGTGAGGGATAAGAGCGGGTGCCAAGCTTGTTGGCTGGAATCTGGTTAGACATGTGGGGACAGGCCTTCCTAACAAGGCTTTGGAGGGGAATGGTTGAAACAGACCAAACCAGGGAGATTGAGAGGGTTTCAAGCCAGAGGCGCATCAGGAAATACCAGTAGATAGGGAGAGAGAGAAAACCTGGAAGCCAGAAGGATGGGGTTTCGGGTACGGGATCCGGCACTTGGGCGAGAAAGGACGCTAGAAGTCCGCCGGATTAGGCCTGTGTTCCGACATTTCGTCAAACCAGGATCCGCAAACGGATGCCACCAGGGCCAATCGCCAATAGTGGAAATGCCCAAAATATTGCCCGCATGTTTGGTTGGCATACACCGACGCCCCATAATAGCGCCCCTAAGCGATACACCAGCGACCAACGAGCCACCGCCATCGGGGAAATCGCCCAGACTTGATTGATTACCGCCTTACGTGTCACGGGGCAGAGGGAGAAGCATTCGATCCATAGCATCCCCAGTTAGAATAGTATATTCTTGATTTTTTTCCACGATGCATACAGTAGATTGTGGAATAGCACTTCAATCGCCCCTCAAAACAGCGATTCCGCTTCAATTTCGTGATCAATTGAGCCTTAGACCCCTTGATTTTAGCCGCTTTTGTTTTGATTTTGATGACCTGGTTGTTAATGGGTTTATTTAGTGGGTAGACACCTTGATGATGGGATGGCCACGACGGCGGCGGTGCTAAAACCGCTAGGGTTCTCACTATGAGGAAGGCGAAAAACAGGGCGCGTGGGTGCGCGTTGATTTACTTATCCGATCATCGTTTATATGGTACTAGTTTTACCCGTCGTACCATGTACGACTACGAACCGGTATTTTATAAACATTATAAATAAAGTTTTAATAAATAAAAATGAAATATAAACTTTCATATGAGTAAATTTAAAGTACTAAACTTTCAAATATTATATTCTTCGTATTTTATTACTTTTTATGTGCGTAAATTTAAAAATTTATTAAATGTTTCAATATATCTATTAAATATTTTATTATCTATTTTTATTAATTTTAAAAATTATAAATATTTATCATTAATTCTTTTTATAAAAGAAAATCACTATATAATATATCTGTAAATAAATCCATCAAAAGATATATGATAAAAAAATTCATTTTTATTTTAAAATATTTTCAATATTTTATCTTTAATCTTAAATACTTGTATAAGGAAGCTTTCAAAAAATATTAATATACTAAATAGATTTTTGTTTGATGTTAGAGATAAATTTAAATAGTTAAAAAGATTTTAATAGAAAGAAGTTATAATAATAGAAATAAAAATTAATTTTCTAAATATGAGGTGGGGCTAGAATCGTTCTAGTGGATCGAAAAGGTACTACTTTAATATATATTTATAGATATTACCTATTTTTATTATTTTTAAACATTATAAGTATTTATCATTAAATTTTTATTATAAAAGAAAAAATATATCTATAAACAAATTCTTGAAAACACATCATGTTAAAAGATAAAATATATTTATACTTATTTAAGAATACTTTAAATTTTTTATCTTTAAATTTAAATATTTGTATAAGGAAGTTTTCAAAAGATATTGTTATATGAATAGATATTTGTTTGATGTTAAAGATAGATTTAAATAGTTAAAGAAGAATTTAATAAAAAAAGTTAAAATATTAGGAATAAAAAATAATTTTGTAAATATGAGGTGGAGGCAGAATCGTTCTGGTGGCTCAAAAAGAAACAACTTTAATATATAATTATAGATACTGTACTTGACAAAATAAGTAAATAACACATCCATCTTCTCAAAAAAAAAAAACACATCCATTGGTTTTTTTGGTCAGTAAAACACATCCATTGGTCCGTTAACGCCTGTTACCCCCATATAACGAGATAGCCGTTGATTAGCGGGAACCCGAACCCGAACCCGAACCTCAATCCATACCCGGCATCACCCGACATAACCCGACCCACATACCCGATATTTTCCCTCTCAATCTCATAGCATTTCATCTCTCTCTCTCTCTCTCTCTCGCTCCTCATCCTCATCACCGAGCCACCATGTCGCTCTCTCATCCTTCCACTTTCCACCGTTTTCTCCCATCCAAACCACCGACGTGCCACCGCCACAACTACCGCCCCCTTATCCACTTTCCGACTCCCCTATTCCTCCCCCTCCGATCCACCACCACCAAAATCACCGCCTCCGCCACCAAATCCCTCCCACAATCCGCCATTCGCCGCATTGCCGACAAGCTCCGGTCGCTAGGGTTCGTCGAAGATCCTCCTACGGCCTCCTCCTCCACCACCTCCAATTCGTCGGCCGAAACCCTAACGAACGACCTCCAAATCGGCGAGATTTTCGTTCCGAATACGAAGCTGATTCCGAAGTACCGTGTCGGTCATACGCTCGACTGCAGCTGGTCGACGCCTGAGAATCCTGTGCCTGAACCTGGTACTGGAAGCGCTATTTCGAAGCTCAATGAGTTGATAGGGGAGGCGAAGAGGGAGAGGAAGGAGAGTGAGAAGGGGAGGGCAAAGGTGCCTACGCTGGCGGAACTGACGCTGCGACCGGCGGAGCTTAGGAGGCTGACGACGGTGGGGATCAGGATGAAGCAGAAGTTGAAGATTGGGAAGGCAGGAGTGACTGAAGGGATTGTGAATGGGATCCATGAGAGATGGAGGTCGGAGGAGGTGGTAAAGCTTGTATGTGAAGATGTGTGGAAACTAAACATGAAGAGGACTCATGACTTGTTGGAGGTGATCTTTTCATTTCTCCCCTTTTTTATGTGTGTGTTGTTTTGCACTGTGTGGAAATTGTTCATTAATGTTGAATATGTGGTGTGACTGTGATAAATTTGTACTTGTAGTGGTAGTGGTGATTAGAAAAGTTTACTTTCTTGTACTTCATTTTGATTTGATTTCATAGTCAGGAGCAACAAGATGACTATGTTTCTCTGTTGGGGTTAAAGTCTCAAATACAATTGATTTAGGGTCATCAAGATGGGAGACCTACTTGTCTATACTATGAATTATGGCATTGTTAGGAGGTCAAAACGAGGAGTTGTATTTGACAATATTAACGGAAAATAAATTGCTTAAAGGTATGAAATTTCATGAAAGGGGTATAAAGTGTGGAGGATTTGGACTATGCATTTATTTCTTGGTGCTCAATTTGTTTTCCATATCTTTCTCATCTACTGCAAAGTTCCCACCTGGCCAGTTTTATGAATGCTAGGAAGTATTTAGAAAGTGATTCAGGAAAACTACAGCTTTGTCAAAAGGATATTATAAAAGAGCTGTTTGCTCGGGGAGAAAATACTGAAATTAGGCTATATGAAGACTATGCTGCCTCTGCACTTGCCATGTTTAATTAGCTAGATTGCAATGTTTTATGATTCTTCTGTGATATTTCAGCCTAATTTTTGGATTTGACGGTTCCAGAGTAAAACTGGAGGTATGGTTGTTTGGAGGGCTGGAAGCAAGATCATTTTGTATAGAGGACCCAATTATAAATTTCCTTATTTCAAACTGAAAGAAGGATTTTCTGAAAGTAGTTCCCAAAATACTATAGTGGAAGACGACAATTTGCAAAGTGGAGATGAGAGCAACTCATCTGACAAAGATGCTACGGAATCTGCTAGACTAACTGAAAGCAGGGTACTAGCTCAATCGTCCTTGGTTCAAGGTGTTGGCTCCCTAAATAGGGTCCGCTTTCAACTGCCTGGAGAAAAACATATGGTCGAAGAAGCTCACCTGCTTCTGGATGGATTAGGGCCACGTTTCACTGATTGGTGGGGATATGATCCACTTCCTGTTGATGCTGACCTTCTACCAGCTGTTGTTTCTGGACATAGGAGACCTTTTCGCCTTCTTCCCTATGGAGTGAATCCTAAGCTAACCAATGATGAAATGACAACCTTAAAGAGGCTTGGAAGGCCTTTACCATGTCACTTTGCTTTAGGTTAGCTAGACTCCTGCTTTTTGCCCCCTTGGTAGAATTTAAATTCCAATATAATGACAATGTTTTTTGCTTTTGACAGGGAGAAACAGGAACCTCCAGGGTTTAGCTGCTGCAATGATCAAGCTGTGGGAAAAATGTGAGATTGCAAAAATTGCTGTAAAAAGAGGAGTCCAGAATACCAATAGTGAAATGATGGCTGAAGAGTTAAAGGTGAGCTATGCGTTGAAGTTCATAATCACACTGGATTTCTAAAAAAATATTTAGGGGTCATGCGTCAAATTTAGTTTGTCATTTTTTGACCTTTATCTCTTTTGCCAATTGTTAAATTAGATAGTGGTTGAAAAACCTTTTAATTTGCTTCTTTAGGTTCATAATATGCTTCTCTTTCTTGTTTGAATTACTAATTGTAGCGCTTGACTGGTGGGATCCTGCTTTCTAGAGACAAGGATTTTATAGTTTTCTACCGAGGAAAGGATTTCCTTCCTTCATCAGTTTCTTCGGCTATCGAAGAGAGGAGAAGAATCAGAATGCAGAGAGAAAAAGAACAAGCTGAAGCTGAATCTACCAGTATTTTGCCTGAGCATTCTAACTGTGAGCCTATTATGTTTCTGCTTTCTGGTGAAAATAGAGGAAACAATGAGGCTGAAAAGAGTATAGATTCTGAATCTGATGAGAGGAAAATAAAGAATAATGAAGCAGATTTTGAAAGAACCAAGATGAAGCTCTCTATGGTATAAATGATCCAAGTCAGTCGGTGTACTACATTATTTGTTTCACTTTCCTGCCAAGTTCTTAGTTGATTTCAACTATGCATAACAGGATTTAGAGAAGAAAGCAAGAGCTGAAGAGCTTCTAGCTGAGCTGGAGCACAGAGAGACAGCCCAACAAACCGAAATTGATAAAGAAGGTGTAACTGAAGAAGAAAGATACATGCTGAGAAAGGTTGGATTAAAAATGAAGCCTTTCCTTTTGTTGGGTAAGTTATGTAGTTGGTAAATTTGTATTAATCTTACAAGGCTTAAAATGGCTAGACTTGTGCTCAATTGCGTATTCAAAACATTTGAGGGCTGTTTGACATTATCGATCTGATTCTAAGTCTGATGGTTAAAACAGCTTGTAATTTCTGATTTGCTTGTCCTTACTCCGTTGTACAGGTAGACGTGGTGTTTTTGACGGAACTGTTGAAAATATGCATCTTCACTGGAAATATAGGGAACTTGTCAAGATAATATGTGGTGGAAGAAATATTGAGGAAGTCCATAAAGTAGCGAAAATATTAGAGGCTGAAAGTGGAGGAATACTAATAGCAGTGGAGAACGTCAGGAATGGCTATGCAATCATTGTATATCGTGGGAAAAATTATCAGCGCCCTGCTCGTCTGAGGCCTGAGACACTGCTGAATAAGAAAGAAGCTATGCGTCGCTCCCTCGAGGCTCAGCGTCGAGAGGTAACATACATTATCTTGTGTATACGAGACTAAGGGGATAGGAGGAGAATTTAAAGGGCCAGAGGATGGGGGGAGGGGCTGTCAAGGATGACACAAGAGGGTATTACAAATTAACAGTATTGTGCGACTAAATTAGTCGGGCCTGATTGTTCTTGGTTTAGATTGGTTTCTGTTAGAATGCATGCTTATTAATTATAACTCTATTCCTAAAAAGTATGCTATAGGTTCTGCTATAGACCTAGTGATTAATGTTAGTCTACTTTTTTAGCTACTTTTCAGCTTACTTTTTCAGTAAGTAATTTCTAGCTTCTCTAGTAAGTCTCCTCTTGCTAATTAAGTTGTTACCTTTCTCCTTGATGAATTGGGATCGGATTTCCATCTCTTCCCCAACCCTCTCTTTTACCAACAGTTTCCAAGTGATAGATAAATAATGCTCATCTTTTCGGAGTGGTACAGGACGATATAAAGATCTCTATGTTTTATTTCTTAGCGATTGTTGCTCCTTTTCACTGTGATATCTTTACAGTGTAAGATCTAACATTGAGCTAAATACCTGATTATTATTTTGATGCAGTCCCTGAAACTCCATGTTTTGAAGCTTTCCAAAAATGTGGAAGAATTGCAGCTTGCACTGGTGAGCTCTTAAATATATTGCTAACTTACTATTAATTTATAGTATAGATGGCCACATAATACATGTTGTGTCTCAAACTGTGATTTTGATACAGCACAAGGATATGAAGAAGAGTGATATCTTATTAAATAACCAGATGAACTCTGATTCTGTAAGTTTGACTGGCTTTGACCTGCTTGATTTTGTGTGTGCTTTCCACCGGGAATTCTTTCAACATATCCAAATTAAGCTAGGGTGTTAATCATCATGAGTTGCTCCAATTTCTTTCTTGCGGAGTTGTTATGTTCAGTAATAATATAAATTTGCATATCACCTGGAATTAAGGGAAAGATGGTCATCATTAATGTCTATTGGCCAATAAGTTGGTGTCTTCGCACAAGTTAGAAAGATAAGTTGACAAAAAATTCATACCTATTCAATGTTAAAGGATCAAAACTTGAAAGCATTGAAAGATGTTGCATAATTTTAATCAGTATGAGTTTGAGTATCTGTACACAAATGGTAGATGCTACACTCTACTAGGCATTAGTAATTTTCTGATTGATTCATTGGCTGTTCCATCTTGTTGCCGCATGAGTGCTTATTCTATTAATTTGGGATATTAGAAATGTTAGTATGGCATGGCTGTGAAATGATGTTTGAACTCCATGTTAAACGTTGAAGAGTTGTCAGGCAGATACTGCTGCTAAATTGACATTTAAAATCTTTCAGGAAGTAGAGCAGCAGAACGATATCAGACCAGTTGATGTCAGTTCTCATGCTTCTGGCATTCAATCTGTTGATTCATCAGTATTTCATCCAACTCACAAATTGGAGCTAACTGTTCCGGAGAAAATATCAGATAAGCTTGAAAATGTTGCTTCCAAAAGTGACTGGGAATTAGACAATGAATCAGCAGAAAAAGAACCTGCATCTTCAAATAAGGCAGCACCTAACAGTTATGAATCCAGCAAAATTTCTTCTGTACCACTTTCAAACAAAGAGAGACTTATTTTGAGAAAGCATGCCCTCAAGATGAAGAGGTGCCCTTTGCTTGCTATAGGTAATATCCCTAAAGACTTGGTGTGACAAAAGTCACAGTTATTACGGAAAATGATCTTCTGATACATCAAATGCTTGGTTCCATAGGTGCAGTAACAACAATTTACCCTAGGATGACAACAAATGACTACAACATTTTGCCTGCAAATGAGAAAATGATAAAGTTTAGGGAAATTCCGGATGGTACCCCTTAGTTTTGTACTTTTCCGAGTGGTTCCCAAAAAAAAAACTTATTCCGTGAAATACCCTCGAGTTTTTGACATAGTTCGGCCCGTGCCCTTTTTCTACAATATTTTTAATCTTCAGTTAAATTGCTTTTTTTTTTAAAAAAGGAAATAAAAATAAAACAAAAACAATAAATAAAAAGAAAACAATTAAAATATAAATACATCATCACCATTTTTGTGATGTGATATTAGGGAAGAATTGGGGGCTCTCTTTCAATCCTTTCCACTTGTTTGTTGGTTAACAGTTTCGAGCTTCCCCACTCCCCAATTGCATACTCAAATTCTTCCACAACTTGAATGAAACAATTAGCTTCGGTTTGAGACACCTTTCTCTACTGAAATTCCTCCACCCAATTTAGGAATAAAGAAAAAGAGGAAAATTATTTGATTTGTGCTTGTTGTTCACTTGCTCCAATTTCTAGATATATCCACTGGTATGATTGATGGGTTTAACTTTCCTTTACTTTCTAGCTGAATTTCAGTTCTAAATTCTTCAGTTTTTTACATTTTCGCAGCATCTGTGATTTTAAAATTGTTTTTTTTTAGTGTTGGGTGTATGGAATCTTAGTAAAAAAGGAGAACAACACAGGAGAAAACAAAACATGGAATCGCAATTAGGGTTTTGATTTGTTTTACTTTTAACTGCTTACAACTTTTTATTTGTGTTTTATTTTTGTTTCATTTTTTTTCAAAGCAATCTAACGGAAAGTTAAAAATAATGTAGAAAAAGGGCACAGACCGAACTAAGTCAAAAACTCGGGGGTATTTTACGAAATAAGTTTTTTTTGTGGGCACCATCCGGAAAAGTACAAAACTTAGGGGTACCATCCGGAATTTCCCTAAATTTTATTTTCAAGTACAAGCACCAAAGGTGTACAGCGATACATGCTAAATTTGACTAAGATGGTTCAAGAATTACTATTAGAGTTGTATTGCAAGCACCAAAGGTGTATAATGATAGCTACTACAATTGACTTAGATGCTCCAAGATTTACTACTAGAAGTACATTCTGCTTTGATGAATCAGTTGATTAAATCAAGTGTTTAATGTCAAAGGAGTTAGGAAAAGCAGAACATCACGTCCTACTACTTTTCTTGGATGCTGCCTTAGTGTAAAATACCATAGCAACAAAAAAGAAGCTTCCAGAATTGTATTACTAACTGCATATTTAGACTAGTTATTGGTTTTATATTTTAGAGTAGCAGGATTATTTGTATATTCTGTTTTCAACTTTCATTCTATGACTCCAAATAGATACAAAAATTCCTCCCGAAACCTTCAGGTCATTACTTAATGGTTAACATTTTCCAGGTAAAAGCAACATTCTTAGTGGTATTGCAAAAGCCATCAAAGACCATTTCAAGAAGTACCCTCTTGTTATTGTCAATGTTAAGGGTAGAGCTAAAGGCACTTCAGTCCAGGAAGTGATTTTTGAGTTGCAGGTCTGAGAAATTATTTTTTCTGTTTCTTTGAGGTGTTGTTATCCTGGAGATTTAATCTTAATTGTCTTTGAACTTCATGCAGCAAGCTACAGGTGCACTTCTTGTGTCCCAAGAACCCAGCAAGATTATATTATATAGAGGTTGGGGTGTAGACTTGGGAGCTGGCAGGGCCAATACTTCCAAGGATAACATTTTTAAAGGGCAGGGTACTCGACCAACTGTTTCTCCGGAGCTTCTTGCTGCAATGAGACTTGAATGCGGACTTACAGAAAACTCAAAATGAAGATTCAAATGAGTAACACGTCAGGCCACAATTTGAAATGATTGTAGTGGTATGTGTAACTTTTCATATTGTCTTTCTATCTATTTTTCATCATCTTTAATCGAGATCTGGCCAATCAGGGAACACCTTATTTTTTCATATTGCAACTTGTCTTTGGGTGTGAAAATGTAGGGATACATGATCTTTTCTTGAAGTTATAAATATGTAGGCTTGCTAGGGATAACACACATGTTTAAAAGAAGACTTCCAGATGTTCCATCATGGTTTTATATTATTTTAGAACTTGAACAATTCGCTGGAAATTATTTGGAAAAATGATCTCTGGATTTTGGCTGCTTTTAGTGGGAAACACAAATTATGTGTATATTAATGTTTTCTATGCACACCCTACCACAAGAAGAACAAGCTAAGCGATTCTGATTGAGCCATCTGACCAGTATGAAGATTTAATTTATTGTGACGAATGTTCTGTGACTTCCTTCTAAATAGGGACACTTTATAAAGGTGAGGGACTAAAAATGAAATTTACAAATGTTAGGGACCATTAGTGAATATGGGTGATACGATAGGGATCATAGAGGGAATTGACCTAATTATATTTGAACTATTGCTACAATATAATTATAAATTTTTACAAGGATTTCAAGAGATTGCAACAAGATCCCATTTTATTGTAATTTTAACTATTGTTACAATTCAATCATAAATTGAACTCAGTGACCTCTCCTATGAGAACACTACATGTAGTTGGCTTAGCTACAAGCCTGTTGGCCTTTCAATTTTTCTTTTGAAAACCAAAATCTTGAGTGAAATTCCAACTATAAATTCTGAGCTCAATGTTACTTGTCGAGTTCTAAGTTTTCTGTAATTTGTTGCAGAAGATCAGTTTCCGTGTGAGGATGCAAAGAGATAGACTCATGAGTCACTTGAACAGAAAAATACAGGAAGCAGAAGAAAGTAAAACAAAAAAAAAGCGTAGGTATTGGTGTAGGGGTAGGAGGTCGTCTTAGAGTTGTGGGCTGGCTTTGCTGTTGTGCTCGTTGGTTCTGTTTTTTCTGTTCGGTCTCCTTATGCTCCCTTCTGACTCTGTTGTGTGTTTGTGCGTGTTTGCCCTTTTTTTGTTTGAGGTGTCCTTTTGGTTTTATCTGTTGGTTTTGGTTTATTTTCAGTTTTTGCTTTTGTTTTATTTTTCTGTTTTTGTTTGGTTTTGTCTGGTTTTTCTGCCTATGTTTTATTTTTGTCTTTGCCTTCCTACCCTTGGGTCTATCGGAAACACCCCTCGACTCGTTCAGGGGCGGTGCGTACATCCAGACCCTGAGCAATTCTTAGCTCTGCTTTTGCCATATGAACTAACCTATAATTTCTAACATTTTATAAATGTAGGAACCAAGGTCTGTTGATACCAGAGCTGGTAGTTCCAACAGAAACATCCTGCATATTCGCTTTCAAAAGATGTACTGCAGAGCTTATCAAGGATATCCCCTTCCCAATCAATGCACATTAGCAAGACAAGATATGATAAGCTGTACAAAATGTGTTATTGGAGTATATGATTATTCAAGTCAGGAAGTTTCTGATCCATCAAACAAGAAAAAACAAGAAATGGGTGCTATGGGTCACTCCCTACAAAGGAGGTTGTGCGCTTCATTCATTTATACGGAAGGCTTTGAGATAACAACAGAGGGTAATTAGTATTCAATGGGTGAGATTATTTGCCTTCGTACATATACGACAGGCTGATGAAGACTGGGTTACTGCAAGATCATATATTCATCCGTGTACAATGTACTGTGAAGTGGTTTATAAACTTAAAACATCCGAGTACAGGTGGCTTTCATCCAGAGCTACAAAGATATTGAAGATTGCCTCAATTAGTTTTATTCTTACTGCACTTGTGAGGCCAGGAAGACTTTTCATTGGGTGAGGAATGGGATCCAATTTTAGTTGGTTTAGGTTCCTTGAGATTAATTGAGGTTGAAAGTGGGCTGAAAGATGTATTTATGTTCAACATATCTCTTACGAAGAGCTTTGTCGCCCCTTTTGCCAGTAGACTTTTTGCATACACGGGTATGCCTGGAATGTTCAATGTAATTTGCTCTAAATTCACCATTAAAAAAAATAAATTAAAAAACAACTCTATGAAGTTAAATGAAATATTGATAATAAAATATTTTCAAATATATTTATTATCCGAGAAAAATAAATCATGTAAATGCTTAAATATAAATTTTGATAAATATCTAAAATCAATAAACTGTAAAAGTTGTTTATTTGAATCAATAATATTTTATTAGTATTACGAATTAAATTAATATCCAAAACATGATAACTTATTTAATTATGAAAATAGATAAGTAATAAGATAAAAACTTATCAATTTATTAAATACATGAGATGAGACCATTCAAAATAAACTTAATTATAGTGATATAATAAGATTGTACGTACATTACACTATTTTTATATTAAACTTAATTATCTAAACCTAGCATATGCATTATATCTAAAAATAAAATAAATATCCTAATATTTGTATAGTATATAGCATAAAAAATATCTTAATAATCTTTCTATTTATCATATCCAAAAATAAAAGATAATTTTTACAAAATTAAGAATGAGATTTTCTATCCATTGATTATAGTGATATAAGATGAGGTTGATTCGGGTGGAAATAAGGGTTAAAATGAAATCTAGAAATAATTTTGGGACGTTAGATAAAAAAATTGAACGAACGCGATTAAAACAGATGAAAATATTAAAATAATTAGAGCGCACATATGTCTTCTTTTTTAATGGCAATTCTGTAAATATGTTGTTAAATTCCAATATGTTTCAAAAATACCCTCGTTTCTCTTTCCTTTCATCTACCCCAAATCCCCAAATACGTAGACCTCCATTGAAGACACAATATCAACTTCAAATTTCTATTGAAAACACAAGCTCCCTATAAGCTTCAAATCTCCATTATTGAAGACAACAAAATCGTCTACTTTGCTTGTAAATCACAAAAGAAGGTAAGAAAAACGATCTCTATGTTGATTTTTAATTTTAGGGTTCATACATATTTCTAGGGTTCATTGAATTGATTTTGCATCGAGTTTAGAATTGAAATTGTTTGAATCTATGTTTTTTTTTTTTATATTGGGTGTAAATTTTATCTGATGTTGTTTGAATTTGGGTGTTGATTTTGGATAATTGTTTGAATTTGAGTTTTGGTTCTATGGTTCATAATAAGGTGAGAAAAAATTCTAGGATTTGTGGTTCAAATTTCATTGGATCCCTGTTGTTCTAGCCATCTGGTTCGTGATTCATCATTTATAGTGATTGTACTATTTTTATCTTAGTTCATGTATGGTAACAATAAGGTTCACGTTTTATTATATGAAGGATTTTGCAAGGGTGTTGAGTTATGTTGAGCGTGTGAACAAACAGGTTGGTTGAATAAGATTTGAAGTGATGTAATTATGTAGATTCATGACATGTAAGAGGTTGCCATGAGAGGTTTTTTCCCTAATCTTAAGATCTCAGCTCGTGCAATGTGGTCTATCCTAACTCTCCCCTGTTACTTTTGTTTTTTGGTCACAACTTGACTATAAATTGTTTTTTATGCTTGATGTTTATGCTTGAAATTGAGTTGGGGAGGCAAAGTTCTCAAATATGCACTTGATGGTTATGCAAGGCTAGCTTAATGATTTTGGGATATGCTTAAATTAGATGAGCAATGAATCCCTTATTTTGTGGTAAGTGCAGGATTAAAATAACTGTATGAAATTAGAAATGAATACATCTAAGTACTCGCGATCTTCAAAGTAAGAGAAATCTCCCTCATTTTCTGACAGTTTAGAGTTGGGTTCATGTATAACATTGGAATGTTCATATATAATATTCCGATATTCATGTTTTTCCATTTGTAGGAAATTTCATTTATTGTGTCTGATTTTGTCTCTCTTGTTGCTAATGTTCTAGATGTTTATCCCTCTTGTTTGCTATTGTATTTGTTTTGGTCATTACAAATGTTTATCACTATCTTGCCCAACATATTTGTTAATTTTTTTTTGATTACTTGAGCTATTTGATGTTTATCTTTCTTATTGTACATTTGTTATTCATTCTTGCTTCGAATCTGCTTTATGTTGGCTACATTTTCAAAGTATTTGACTCTTTTCGCGTTTTGCTTCATGTGGTGTTAATTTTGATGCAAAGATAGTTGTTGGTAAACTCTTTTATGTGATATTTTAACTCTTATTTGCACCTCATATCTGTCTATTTTATCTATGCTCATTTCTAATTTATTTATCATAGCCTATTAGCTCAGATGGTAGAGCAATGTGTTGATACACATGGATGTGGGTTCAAATCTCTCATAGGCTACATAGTGTGCTTGTGATATCTCAATTCAAAGTTGAGTTTTCTTGTATCATGTTCAAGTTCACATATATTTCCTTAAAGTTCACATATTGATTATGTATATTCACATATTGACTATGTATGTTTACATATTTTCGAACAAGGTTCCTATACTTTACAACCTTAATCTGTAATTCTTCATGCTTGACTTTCAAGGTAGCCTCCGTTGCTATTAATCTCTTTCAAAGTCTCAATGAGAACATCTCTTACCTTCTTTATTTCCCCCCTTGCTATACTTTAAGAACTTAGTACTGATTTACAATGGTAGATTTTAATTTGTGTCAAATTTATGATGTTGCACAACCATTGTGACACCCTTATACCCTATGACGTATACTCTGTAAAACTTATCTCTTATATAAGGAGATAATTCACATATAACAACTATTCACGGAAGCATATAGTAGAAAGTAACAACCATAAAAGGTTGCACACACACATCTATGTGTTTACTTCTCATACTAAAACATCTGTCACTCTAACTTATTTTACAACTCATATGTCTAGGATGCAAAATGAGGAGGAGAAGGTTGCATTGAGCTTCAGCCGGTCGACCTGTATGAATGTGACCTCTAAAAGAGACACATGCCAAAAGTTCTAGCTGAGCCTGGAAAATTGTTTTGCGATTTAAGTAAGTCGCATACTCAGTGAATATAAACCATCATCAAATATTTCACACAATGCCAAGCAATTGGTCAATATACATATTCATACATATTATATATGTCATATATGAATTTACTATGCAAATGCAAATGCTGATGTATCCGATTCATTATTCTGTGAACTGTTCAAGCCTGAATATGCCCCGGGTTTACTGTATATGGACTCTTATGGTCCCCTTTAAGAAAGAAATTCGAAGATCTCCTCATTGACCCGTAGGTCCTGTATGATCCGAAGATCCTGTATGCTTTAAGAAAGAAATCCGAAGATCTCCTCATTGACCCGTAGGTCCTGTATGATCTGAAGATCCTGTATACTTTAAGAAAGAAATCCGAAGATTTCCTCATTACAGTTCAGAGCAAGACAGTCACAGATCCTTTAAATCTCATGCAATATGCTATGCAATCAAGTGCATCCTGTAATCATATATCATATGCTATCTGTTAACATACTTTATGTTCAAACAACTCTGGAAATTTCAGTGCTATCACATATATCCAAATAAATCATATAGTACACATATCCATATGGCTCATATAACACATATATCCATATACCTCATATACCACATATAGCGCATATATCCATATATTCATATTTCACATATAGCACATAGGGTTGAATCTTTGGTCTATACTCACCTGTTCAAGACAAATACTATTTCTCTTCCCCTTGTCTTTGACCACGATCTATGACTTGTACTCCTATATATAACCCAATGCAAATTAGACTATATACTCTTATAAACTCTAACCCCAAATGTAATGAAATGCCAGAATGCATTATAACTTCTTGCATATATATCCAAATCCTTTAAAACTTTACAACAATAAACTATATATATAAAGAAATATTTTTCTAGTTCAAACGTTTATGAAAAACTTGATCAAAGGGCTCCCTAATATCATTACAAGGAAAACCCTAAAATTACTCTGAAATCTTTTACCGAATATAAATCCGATATCAAAAACACCCTCTGAAAACTATAGATCAATCGATTTTCAAATCAAAACCAACTGTAGATCTAGATCTGGAAAAATTAGGAAAATCCAGATAAACTAATAACTAATTAAAAACTTACCAAATCACGCCTGTACTTCAAAATTAAAACCTGATAGAAGAAATCTCGTACCAGATCCAAGAAAAACAACAAACTTTAAAATTTTCCTCCTCCTCCTCCTCTCTCTCTCTCTCTCTCTCTCTCTCTCTCTGTATTTACTTTCTATTTGTACAAGTCTTCCTATGTAAGACATGAAGATATAACATATATATTTGAAATCACAAGTCGGCAACTCACGTCAAAGTCGGCCAAACTTTACCCTGAAATAATTAATAATTAATTTTTTCTTAAATTTTTTTTAAAATATAATAAACTTAATTAGAAAATAAATTTACTTTTAAAAACTCACTATATATATCATGCCACTGTGCTATCCATATGCTCTTAATCTTATATGAATGCAGAATGACGTATGCACTTGGTAGGGGATGTTACAACCATGCTCATAATATATATTACCTTCACATTCACACATTGAATGTGTATTGTCATTTATTTTCGAATAAGGTTAAGATCTTTATATGGCGATTCATTCATTTTGTATATATTAATTTAAAATTCATTTATTGATTGTGTATGTTCACATATTAACTATGTATGCTCACATATTTTCAAACAAGGTCATTGTGTTTTTGCATAAAATCTAATTTATTTTACAAACAACTCTTATCTCTTTGGACTTTCATCAGATAAGTTATGTTCACCTTAAAACTCTTCTATCAAAACATCATAAAAAAAATTATGGGAGCAACACAACATCAAGCATGCTCACTAATTCATGCCAAATTTGATTCTAAAATTGAAAGCAATTAAGCCTCTAACCCAAAACTAACAATCTCTTGGACAGTGACCTGAGTGTCAAAATTGGAACAATTGACCCAAATGCTCTCATATGAACAAACAAGTTGCTCCCAAACGCGAGTATTTATACACTTCATCAGCAATCATCAAGATTTTCATCTTATTTGCAGTTTCAACAACATGAATTCACATATAACATCAATAAAACTACAATTAAATATAATTCATTAGCAAATTGATTAAGTATATAACGATCCCTTTAGGAGCCGGAGAGTGCCGCCTCTCCTTCTACCAAAAAAAAGATTAAGTATATACCTTCTTCAAGTGATGGTAAGAATACACATTTTCACATGGATTCTCGAGTTTATGATCATAATTGCAACAAGTTTCTCATCAACCAAGACTCAACTGCATCAAGATCAACTTCTCATTCTCTCTCTAGAACCAAATCAAAATGCCTCAGGTTAAGGTCTTTATAAGACGATTCATTCATTTTCGTATATTAACTTTGACGTTCACATATTGAGTAAGTATGTTCACATATTGACGATGTATGCTCACATATTTTCAAACGAGGTCCTTCTGTTTTGTCTCTTAGGACTTTCATCAAACATGTTATGTGCATCTCAAAATTCTCCCATCAAAACATCATAGAAATCAAACAAGTTAATTATGGGAGGAATACAACATCAAACATACTCACTAATTGAAATTATTGATCGACTCTAACAAAAATTCATGCTAAAATCGATCCTTAAGTTGAAAGCAATTCAAAAATAAGAAAATATAAATAAAATTCAAAAATTAAAAAGCTCATATCAAAATTTGAATATATTAAAAATAGAAGATGAAGAATAACTGATTTTAGTGATAAAAAAACAAGATCAAAGGCATGGATATGGCTTTGATTTTGAATTTGAAAGCAATCCAAAAAATCACCATTTGTACGGTTCTGTAAATAAGGGGAATGGAGAAGAAGATTGAATGGGCGTAATGACAAAATTGCCCCTTGGGTTTATAAAATATGAGAAACTCACTATTACACCTGAGATGTCCGTAGCACGAGATCCAACGGTTATAAATCATTTTCAGTTTTCATAATAAGACCCATATGCATATGATTCACTACCGATATAAGATTGTATGTACATTATACTATTTTTATTTTAAACTTAAAATATTTGCCAATGATTAGTGGGTGGTGTGGTCCAATCTAAAAACTACATGTGTCGTTTAATAATTTTTTTAACCTCCGCTTTAGTATATAGTTATGATTAGACCTGTCAATCGGGTCGGGTCGGGCGGGTTCGGTCATTTTGGGTTCGGGTTGAATCGGGTTCGGTTTTCTTATGGGTCACGGGTCAATCGGGTCGGGTTGTAGCGGGTTTTCGGTCGGTTCGGGTTGACCAGAGGGTCTAAAATATCCTTTTTATTATGATTATTAAAGTCAATTTTTAATTAAATAATATTATTTAATTATAATATATTATTTTTATTTATTTTAATAATAAAATATATTATATTTTCAAAATAAATTTTAAAAACTCTATAAATATACTAAATCGGTCAACCCAACGGGTTTCGGGTTTCGGGTTTCAACCCAATGGGTTTCAGGTTCTATCGGGTTCGGTTGATTTCGGGTTTCGGGTTCAAATTTTCGGGTCTTGACCCTAAAATTATCGGGCGGTTCGGATCGGGTTAACGGGTTCGGTCAGCTTTTGACAGCTCTAGTTATGATGGTTATTTTTTAAGAAAAATGAATAAGGGTGAATTTCACAAAACCATTCGTGATTTATGTGTCTATGCACAAAATCATCCGTAAAAATTGAAATTTCAGTAAACCACCCGTAAAAATAACACATTTGCAAAAAAAAAAAAAACCCCGTAAAAATTGAAATTTCAGTAAATCGCACCCGTAAATTGATGTAAATCAGATAAAATATGAAATTAATCTTGTCAAAACCCAGACCTTAAACTTCCACATAAGAAATATATGTCGTTACAAAATCTATTTAAATAGCATAAAAGGATATCATTTGTGTATATATACACCAAAGAATGAATTTTTGGTCCATGTATTGAAATTTTTGTCCATGTTTGGGTCTCTTATTTATTTCATACTCCCTCCGTCCCATTAAGTTTGTCCAGTATTTCATACTCCCTCCGCGTGCGTGCCGCACACGGGGCGATATTAGATTGTGCACCAATTCAGAATCTCTTTTTAGTGGATTTCGTTACTGCTTGCAGAAATTAATTAGTACTAATCTGCATTGAAGACAAATAAGAACACAGAAAATCAATGTTTGAAAACTAAAACCCAAAATGCATATAGCAGAAAATTCAAGCATCTATAGTCCAAAATGGCAAACATGTCCCTTAAAGTTAAATGAAAGGTTTTCTGTATTGAAGGTTTACGGAGGTGCAAATCGTACCCGCTTCTCTAGCTAATTGCCCACCCTCTATAAACCAGAAGAAGATCCATGGCTCCATGTTAGTAAGCTGCAAAAAATGTAAAATTTCATATTAGACCCAACCAAAGTTCAATGTCAACTACTAAAGTAATAAACAAACACGGTCAAATAATTAGCAAGAACGATCAGTTCATAAAAGAGAGAAAAATTGGAGTATTCTAATGCACTACCAATGTATGTTGTAAATAAGAACAAACCTGAAATAGGAAAACGTAAGAATACGATAATCCTACAAGAAATGAGAGGTGCATCAAAGTTGATACCTTCATCCTTTGCAACCTGACATGAACAAATTAAGTCATCTAATGACGAAAAGTAGGCATTAGATTCAAGAGAGTATCTTACCTAAAAAACATCAATCATTGCAGCCATGACCTTGTATTCTAACGACAGTAGATCAGCTATAAACGACAACAAAGCAATCATTATGCATAAGTTTGACAAAACCCCTGATGTATACAAATATCATGAAATAGGATCGAGGAAGTGTAATAATTCCCCTACACAATAACCAGCTTGATAGTTTGCTATGTGAAACCAAGAAACAAAAAAACAAAAAGATGAGACAGGAAAAGTATCAAGTCCTCTGGCTCCTGACCAGTTAAAAACATCAGGCCGTAAGTAGAAAAACATCACACCATGCTAAATCAAACTTATAATCATATACCAATTAGATCAATAAGCATCAAGGTCGGTCCGATAATAGATCTGTTTCAACGTTACACCATATACTATTATTGCAAGGGGTAGCAAGAATGCAAAGTGGTTTTTTTAGTTTATAGAAACAGATCAAATCTTTGCATTTCACTGATAGTAAGGCTTGTAGTTTACCATCTCCTTAAACATAATGACTTCACTAATCACAGTACACAATCATAGAAGATGGACCACCCTTATCTACACTCATAAAAGATGAGCCCCATTTATCTAACAGGATTATGTTATTTTTACATTGAGCAGCCGAACCACACCCAAATTCCATCAACATGTATTATATTTACTAGTTGTACGCGTCGTACCATGTACGACTATGATTCAGTATCTTATAGACATTATAAATAGGATATTAATAAATAAAAATAAATATAAAATTTAATATCAGTGAATTATTGCTTGTAGAATGTATAATTTTTTTAATCAATAAAAATGATTAAATTTAATGTTAAGAATGATATATTAATAAGAAAATTAAGAAAAATATAATATAATTTTTTTAAATTCAATTTAGGTAATTAATTATCTAGATACCGATTTTTTTTATCAAAGCTTGATTTAAGATAAATTTTTTACATAAATAGATAAAAAGATAAAGATAGAATCATTTTGTTATTTTTAATTAAATTTTGACTTTAAAAATTAATTTTCACATAAATAGATAGAATTTTTTTAATGAGATAGCCTTAATTAATATAAATAAAAATTAATTTTAAATGTAAGGTGGGGCCAAAATTAACTTGGTGGCTCAAAATTTAGGCAACTAATTATTTAGATATTGAATTTTTTTTTATCAAATTTGATTTAAGATAAATCTTTTACATAATTAGATAAAAAGATAAAGATAGAATATATTTCGTTAGTTTTTAATTAAATTTTTAATTAATTTTTTTTTCCACATAAATAGATAGAAAAGAATGTCAATGAAAAAACTAAATAAATATAAATAAAAATTAATTTTTAAATTTATGGTGGGGCCAGAATTTACGTGGTTGCTCGAAAAGGTATAGCTTTAATATATAGTTATAGATTTTCCTATCTTATTAGATTTTGATAGATTTTTACTAAAAAAATATAATAAAAATATCTATAAAAGATAGATTGTAGATAGATATCCGATTTTGAGAAACAATATTATTGGAACAGTGTTTTTTAAGTGTACGGGTCATAAAAATTATTGGAATATGATAGAAATAAAAAAAATAAATAGTAAGAATGGAAAATAAGGTTTATTAAATATGCGATGGGGCCATAATCGTTCTGGGGGTTCGAAAAGGGACAACTTTAATATATAATTATAAATGCTTGACTAATATTGTAAGAGATAAAGTTGCATCTCCTAGCCAAAATTTATTTGCCTCCTCTAGATGAAGAATGTGTCCCACCATAATTTCTTGATAGTTTTGCCAAAGTCTAAAATGATAATCTTTAGTTTACAACAAAGGAGTAGTATATTTCAGTAAACAAATGGCTTCAGTGGTACCTGTTGTTTTAGGGTCAGCATCTGAGAACAAGAATTGGGATGTACATCTATAATTTTTGATTAAGTCTTGTTTTCAGTGAGGTATTCAACAGCCAAGCCAACATATTCTTCACACAAAGTGAATGCGTCTACTTTCTTGTTTGAATATGGAGATATGAAAAATACCGCTATAAATTAGGCGACTAATTCAGGGAAACAAGAGCATAGACCAGTAATTTCAAATGTACACATTACTAACAAAGATATCAACAAGAAATCGAGACCCCAATCAAACTAAATTGGAATAATACAGATTTCCGAGTCCAAAAATCAAATTTAGTTAACAACCTTGCATCATATGCCCTACCAACCAACAATATCACAAAGACAAGCCCCACTTTCACATACATGGTACCTGGAATCAGAAAAGATATGATTAATCTCAATTATCCAATCAAAAGAGATTCAAAACTGATTTAGAAGAAAAATACTATGAAACACATGAAACTTACATAAATGGAAGTGTTAGAAATTTTCAACTATCCTAGTGAAGAACTCAAAACTTATCTCTGTTTTATGTATTTATCTATCAGAACATATCTTTCAATAGCATTCTATAACCCAATTTCTACAAAGCATGGCATTAGTAGAGCGGAATCTCCTTTTTATGGAGGTTAAAAAGGAAAAAAAAAAAAAATCCATTTCTACCATTGAGTGCAATACCTTCCAAAAGTATATTGATTAACTTATCCCTGTTTGCCTTTGGCATCTCTTTAAACCTTATTAGTTTCCTAAGCATGCTAAAGCATCACATTACTGTTTTGAAAATCAAAGCTTCTTGATTGAGATTGTCCTGCAGAACTACCAGCAACATAAAGTAACCAACACATTCACTTCATGTCTTCTAAATCATAACAACAGAAGCAAGATTTTCTTATGGATTTTCAAGCATGAATATTTATCATACTTCCAAGAGCTGCAATGAAGAAGGTACAAATTTTCCCACAGTTATGCATTGAAATGAGCTCACGGAAATCAAATCAAAGCTACATAGTCTCAGAGCTCAAATAAAGTTAACATATGGATATATCAGCATAATGCTATTGTATCATAAAGGAAATTCAGACACACAATTTAGAATAACACCTAAAAGGAAAATACACATTTGGTAATCTTAGAACAAAATAAGTGATATACTTGTACAAAGGAGGGAATAACATACTTTATTAGTATTTTTTCCCAAATTCCAGTTTCAAAAGAGAAGAAAACAGAAAATAGAGTTTAAGAGAATACATTTTTGTCATTCAAAAAATATTTCAATAACTTCCTGACATATAATTATGAAGCCCCATTGCACATCACTTCAAGAATCAAAATGGTAAATTACGCATTTAATCAGTTTTTTTCTAAAGGTTTTTTTTATGAACTTATTTACCGATGTCTCCAATTCTTAACTAAGTTGATCAGAGAATAGATACAACTAAACCATAATAAATAAGAATTAATGATTAAAATAAGCTTAATTAATCTCAACCTTTTGATGCATACACTTGGTAATCTAACTACACACCTATACTACAGCCTCTACATAATTTATGCCTCCAACAAAACTTGATCATAAATTACTTCACCAGTAAAATATGTGAGCTGCTACATTAGGATTCTGTGAAGCCTAATATATAACCTTAGTAAATCTCATAATCAACTTGTAATTCAAAATAATCAAAATACCCTTAGATATTAAGCTTAATTAATGTCAACCCTTTGATGTATGAACCTGATATTCCCTTATACATAATTTAATCCTCCAATAGAGAAATTTGGAAATTTGGCTCACCTCGAGAACATATAGATGCACAAAGGAGTAATCATGTCCACAAGCTCTCGACCGCAATTTCTGTCACGTCCTCTAACGTTGTCCCGCAAGAGCAAAGGTACATTATGTATGAAACCCTAAAAATTGGGGGTTGAAGGTGGAAGCAAAAGAACTGAGAACAATTCCGAAACCCTAACAATTTGGGGTTCAAGGAATTAGCAAAAGCTACATGATGCCTCATGCTTAGAGGCATAAACCCGAACCCGTAAAAAAAAGTCTATCGCAAGGGATATGAAACAGTAACTAACCGGAAATTCAGATCGCAATCAACAGAGAACAACAAAGTCCAAGAAGAAATCAACAACCAACGAAGAAGGACAGCAAAATCGAATGAACAAACCAAGAACGGTAGAAAGCAGAGAACACCATAGAGATGGAGAAGCACTAGAGAAAGGAGCAGAAGAAAGAAAGCGATGGCAGGCGCTGGGTTGAAGACGGCGGGTGGCACAAAACAGAAAAAAAGCGTGTGATCTGAAAGCTATAAATTAGGCAGATATGAAGCAGGAGAGAGATAAACTAAATAAAAGCAGAAAGGGAGAGAGGCTGGGTTAAAAAACTATTAAAAGGAGAAGTTTAGGGCAGGCAAATTTTTTTAGGCAGATACTGTTCATAAGAGAAAATGGCTCCTTTATATAGATTTTTTGATTTTTGATTTTTGATACGTGTCCAACTTAGTGTTTTTCTGAAATTATTGATGTTGCTATTGTTATTATTATCATCAATATTATGAGCCTCATCTTATTTCAAATCCTTTATTTATATCACTAAAAATACTTTGTACCTATCCCAATATAGAAATCCAAATATTTATTTATAAAAAAATAAAAAATAAAAAATTCATATATTTGTAGGCAAAGATATTAATCAAAATGCATGTATGGTATGAGAATGCAAATAGTTTGAAAATTAGTCATTTATCATGCAAATACTATTGAACGAAAATCTGAAATTGAAGAAGTGAATAAATTATTGCTAAAAAACACTAATGGTAAATTTGAATGACAAAACCTACTTACTATGTTCTCTTTACAAAATCTTACTAACTTAGTAACTTGTGTTCAACAAATGCTAGATTGGGGATTAAATAAGAACAATTCTTATCCTAAGAAATGAGAACAATTCTCACCCATTGATTTTGTGAGATTAAGGGTCCATATGGACTGCTATCAATGCTCACACTCCTCTATTTTTTTAAAGTTGAAAGGGTATTTTTGTCACACTCCTCTATTTTTTATAATTTCTAGCCCTTAAACCTACGTGTAGCCGATCTCTCCAACTCTCGTACGAGATTTCAGAGAACCACAATTTCAGCCAACCACGATCTCCCCTTCGATCTCTCTTTCGATCTCGATCTCTCTTTCGATCTCAATCTCCCCTTCGATCGATACTAACTCTTACTCCAAATTGAAGAAACAATGAATTTAGGTAATTGATTATGAAAAGTGCTTAAGAGTTTAGCTTAGTGGATGCTTTATTGCTCTCAAAAAATCCCTAAATTTGTTGTTGTTTAGGGTTCTTTGTTCTTTGAGATCATGGATAAATGTGTTGTACTCTTAGTTATGGGATTGGAAATAAAATTTTATAGAAACTAAAATTTAAATTTGTATGCTTATTTGATTGCCCACAAAGTGTTTGATAAAATGTCTCAATGAGCATGTTTTGCTAAAATGTCTTGCAATATTGCTTATACTATTCTAATTAGTGGATATGAAGATAATGTTGACAAATTGCAACACCGTTTTCATGTATTGATGATGTTTTAATCTTCAAATTCCTCCTTTGTGGATAAAATGAATGTTTGCATATGATGCTTAATACACTTTGTTGGCTTTGTGTATATGTCTATGCCTAGTTATCCACATTAACTAGTAGGATATTGTTTTGAATAAGAAATTAGTATTTTTGTGACCTTTGTTAGATCACTTCACTTAAAATTCGTATTATTATTTTATATGAACTGCATTTTTTATTTTCAGTGAACCTTCCTGTTTAATATTATGAACCACAATGACAATACTTGTGAACCAACTGAAAACCGATATTTTTCACATTTTTACTAGATCTCTTCTTTTTCTCCCTTTTTATTGTAGGTTGTTCATCAAGCTTCGGTCAACCTAATTTGTCTAATTCGGATAGTGATGATAGTATTGATGGGGTTCAATTGAAGGGTCTTGATTATGATGTTAGTGTTGATGAGGTTCATCAAGCTCCGGTCATCCTAACATTTGAAGTAAACTAATATATACTGGTCATTTGGTTTCGAAATCCGCCAAAAATGGCAAATTTGATACAGTTTATGTCAAATACTATTGTTATTTACATGAACCGCATTGTGATTTTCAATGAACCTTATAGTGTAATATTATGAACCGTAATGACAATATTTGTGAACCAAAAGAAAAACGTTTTTTTTTTCACATTTTATTGCCCATTATGTGTTCCATGTTGCTTATAAATTAGCTTAATTTTTTCTTTTTTTTTTTATTGTAGGTTGCTCATCAAGTTCCGGTCATCCTAACTTGTCTCATTCGGATAATGATGCTAATATTGATGGAGTTTCATTGAAGGGTCTTGATAATGATGAAGCTAGTGATGCCTACTCTTCACTTATAACAAGATTGTTCTTATTTCATTCCCAATTGTCCACACATGTATAAACAACACGAAAAATGTTAATTGAGGATGGAGTGATGAAAAACAAGTCATGGATTAAACTTTAAGGTTTGTTGTTGAGTTTGATAAACAAGTCTCAGTTGTTCTCATGGTTGGATTCTATTTAGTTTTCCTCATAGTTGGATTCTATTTAGTTGACAAAAAACAAGTCCATTGTATATGCAACATTACCTTTAAAGCCTATTAGCTCAAATGGAAGAGCAATGTGTTCATTACACATGATGTGTGTTCGAATCTCACATAGGCTATGAGAGTAAAATCATGTTATTATCTCCTTTGTATTTGCCTCTCGAATAATAAGACTCAATAAATAAAATCACGCATATATATAAGACATGAACCGTAAGAAGAATTAATATGAACCTTTGCTTACAAAAACATGAACAAAAAGAACAATTGTCATGAACCAAAAGACTTATAATAACATAATTGTTATGAACAAAAGACATGAACTGTAAAAAGACCTATTATGAACCCAAGGTTACAAAAGCAAAAACCAAACAAAAAATTGTCATGAATTATGAAACCAAATTAATAACTAGTTTATATGAACCAAAATACCTAAACTATAAGATGAATAAGCCTATGTGGGATTTGAACCCACATCTTTGCGCACAAGCACATTGCTTTACCATTTGAGCTAATAGGCTACCAAATGACTTCTACCAAACAAAAGGCTACCAAATAACATAAATTGTATTGACACTTATTATGAACCTAAGTATACAAAATAATGAACCAATAGAGTAATTATTATGAACCTTAAGTAATGACACTAATAATTCATGTCAATTGTCAAGTGTCAACTATATGGTCTATTTATTAGTATCATAAGAAAGAATGAAAGAAATATAAGGAACTCAAAGTCATAAATCAAAAACAAGCAAATACATAATAGAAAATGATATAATTTCACTATTAAAAAACACTTTGAGTTCCTTATATTTCTCTAAATTCAATATTTTGGTTTTAATCAGAATTTTCAAATTGTCAGAACTAGATGAATATAGTAAAAAAGCACAATACCAACAATTAATTAAGAACAACAACAAAATAATAGAAAATGATATAATTTCACTAGACTTTCCCCTCTAAACCATAAATTAGTAATGTGTTCAATTGGTGATATGAACCCATAGCATACAATATCAATATGCACAATGCCTTCATGGCATCCTTATTACATGATGCTAGCAGTATACATATAGATATTGGTTTAAGAAGCTAAAGCTTTTCATGTGGGAGATGGATTTTGCTCTTCCCATGTAATATTTTTACTTGTAATCTCTCTTTTTAGCTCATATTTTTCAATTGGCCTTTCAAAATATGAAATTTAAGCAACAACGAGCCAAGTTCAAACCACAATAATGAACCAAGTTCACATCATGAACCGCAACCCTAGAAGCCATGAACCACAACCTTAAAGATCATAAATCATAAACACTACCATGAACCAAGAACTGATGAAAAAACCAGCAATAAGTGTAGTAACAAAAGAAGAAATAATTACATCAACACAACTTAGGGAACACAAATAATGTAATCTTGTCATGTAGTATTTTTCGTGTGGGAGATGGATTTTTCTCTTTCCATGTAGTATTTTTACTAGTAATCTCTCTTTTTGGGCCATCTTTTTTAGCTGACGCTCCAAAATATGCAATTTAAACAACAACAAACCAAGTTCAAACCACAAAAACAATCAAGTTTACAGCATGAACCACAATTCTAGAAGCCATGAACCACAACCTTTAAAATCATGAACCATAAATATTACCATGAACCAAGAACAAATGAATATACCAACAATAAGTATAGTAACAAAATAAGCAATAATCACATCAACACAACTTCGAGAACACAAATGTAATCCGATCTTTTTTCTTATACTAGTTAATGGGTCTCGTGCGTTGCACGAGAGGCAAAATTGGTCTGTATTTTGAAGTTAGGCTATTAGGCATGTGTACAGTGTGTAGATTAGTCATAATTACACTTAAGAATATGAGGGTGAACTTTCATTAGGAAAATAGCATGGTGATTGGTGATCCATTTTTCAAGCAAAGTATATTCCTACACAAGTACACTCGAGCAAAATCACATAAGTAAAGATAAGGCTCTATGTGACAATTTGATGCTAGTTGTTGATCATATAAACAACAATCACTATGCTAGTTGTAGGAAAGAGCTCTATGTGACAATTTGATGTGCTGCATGTGCATCATACATTAGTTTGTTAGCTGCTACATGCCTAAATTGAAAGCACAATCTAGCAGTCATTGCTAAAGTGGCATTTGCGCCAAAAGCCACCCTAAAAATTGTGGTGTTTTGTAATGTGCGTAGGAGTACGAGCAGTGCTTAAACCCCAGTCATTAACATTTTGTTTCCTGCTTAGCACCTGAAATTAATATAGGGAAGAAATGGCTTTAAAATATTTTACGTCAACTTCATGTTACTCGAAATTGTGCAACATTAACAAGAAGGCATATAATAGCATATATTCTCCAGAATCTTACCAAAAACAAGTGTCCCCCGTCATTAACATTGTGATGAAAGTTTCAAGTTGCCTAATATAAAGAGAAACATAAACTAAATGGAGAAATGAAAGTGAAAGAAAGCATATAATAGCATGTTACAAGAGAATCAATGTCACTTGTAGCTGAGATTAGACCAACTTGTCCATGCTGGCTAGATAAATGGGACCCTTTAGTATAAACTGAATTTTAAATAAAATGATCTTTGCCACCTGACAACATGAAGTAACTCACTACACCACACTTACTCAATTAGCTAGAGAACGATAGGTTCCAAAACTAAAAATCCTTCACAATTAATAAAAGTGACATATCCATTGACCAAGCAACATATGACTACAAGGAAGAATAAAATAGGATAGTGAGTACAAGGGAAGTGGCAAGGTGGTATCCACATTAGTTTTAGCTCCAACAGTGGAGATAATAATTTATGATCAGAAAGAAGTTAGACGATCACCATGACTAATGCTTACTCTTATCATGTAAAAAGTATTTCTAAGATAAATAAGAAAGAAGTGCCCACCATGACTAATACTTGTTACAATTCCTATGAGCTAGAAGAAGCCAGTAAATATTTCCAAAACAACAATATGTCCTCATACAAACTATATAGCTTACTCTATCATGCTAACTAAAAGAAAATGAATCTTTGGTGACCATTCAATGCATCAATAAATAGCTCTCGGTTTGAACCACTCTCATGAGAACACAAGTCCCTGTACGGAAATATATAATAGACAGGAACTATTAGTTAACCAAGGTAGGAGGATTACAGTTAAAACAAATGAGCACTTAAAGGCACTGACATGGCATCAAAAGTGATATTTAGTGGCTTAAAACCTGCTGAAATAGGCACAAAATATACCCCACTAAGATGTCCCCAATGACTATGACGAAAGTTGCAAAATGAAAAAAAATAGGATGTAAATTATAATACTAATAGAAGAAGAAAATATGGCCAAAGCTATTTGTACAAAGTCGAGAATTTTAATAACCTGGGATTGAAATTGAACCGATGATGTTGAAGTCACAATCCTCTTGATAATCTGTCTTAGTGCAGCATTACCTTTGTCAATAACTAATAACGAGCAAGTAGGATATATTTAAACGACGTAAAAATCAACATAAGATTGAGCATCCTCATCTGAACCATCTCTGTAACCTGCAATGTTGGATTCTCCCCTTGCAACCAGTAATCACTAATCACAACAATAATGCTATAACAGTCTCTCAACAGTTGACACAAAGTCGGAAGAAAAGGTTTTTTTTCCCTACAAATAGTAATACAAAGCCTAAATTCAGAGATGTAAAACCAGATCTAGTTTCTAATCGCACACACCCAAGCAAGATCGAACCAAGAAAGCATAAAGACAAGTGACACAAAGAATGGTTACGCGGTTCGGTGTTAAATCCTACGTCTGCGGAGTCTCAGTGGGGAGACCATTCCCAATCCACTATCAAGACTTTCAAGGATGGTTACACAAATGTCTATACACAGCAAACCAAAAATCAAGCAAACACCTAACACAAATCTACAGAATGAACACAAAACAGAGAAAGTGAAGCTTAAGGAAGAAGATCTAGGGTTTCGGCCCC